>APFE030793692.1:420876-442777 GCA_000404065.3 Pinus taeda
CTTAAACCATCCATCTTAGATTCTGTTGTTTTTTGTGCAAGTGACACTTGTTGCACTTGTTCTTGTAATTTTGATATATCATATAGCATTTCTTCTTCTTCTTCATGAGTCATGCTAGAGCTTCCAGGCTCCTTACTAGGCGTTTGTATTTTCTTTCCTTGGGGCATCAGTTACCGATAATAATGCTCTATTATGCCCTTTGAATTCCTTCAAAATAAATTTTCAAACCAAGCTTAAGCAAATTTTTAAAAAAATCTACACACATTTTTTCACTTTGTAGGAGCTTGATATTGCCTCTGATGTATCTCTGTACTTTCCGATCATCTAGTTCTAAATTTTTTATATGTAGTAGCCCTTTGTGTCCTCTTTCCAATGCCACACGTCTGACCCAAATTGGTTTCTCCAAGGAAGAGTTATGCGAAATCTCCCACATTGACTTGATTATAGACTAGTTTAGTAGAGCGAACTTGTACGACGTGTCACGAGTCACTGTTTCGACCTTTGGATCTGAAAAATGCATACAAGAAACTAAGCTCCATGCTCTTTCTATACCTTCTTATGAAATTTCAATCTGATCCCCAAAGAGAAAGTTATGATGATTTCCCCAGGTCACCTGTTTGGAATGTAATTCAGGAGTCTGCAAAAAGACCAACTTCCTCAGATGATATCTCCGCAAATGTCGTGTGCAAAGCTCTGAAATTCGGACCCAAGCTTCAGCATTATTTCTTCTCAAATGGGTTTTTTTGTGCCTTCTGAAACGTCACAGAAAAAAGTTATAGCGAAAATGCCACGATGACCTGTTTGGAGCAGCGAAACCCTAGAATCCAAAGCTCTGATACCAAATGTTATGAAACGAGCTCAACAAAAGATAGAAAAGATAGATCAACGCCTTAGAATTCAGCCTCTTTGAGGGGGAAACCTCCTTTACATTACATAAATGAACAATTCTTGGATGATTCAAATGAAAAAACCTCCTTTCTATATATAGGGTCTAAGGAGTCACAATATAACCCAACCGACCTAACAATAATAATATAAAGCCACAAAAATACAATAGAGGGATTCTATGGGGCACAGTAATAACAATATGGGGGCAATAGGGGCACAACAATATTAATAAGGGGTATAACTACAATAGTAATGGGGTAATCACTAGTATTATAGGGACCCAACACAATCCCAATTGGGTTGCTAGCAGTTTTGGAGTAGTTCTCATTTGTTCAAAATCTATATCTTCCACCTCTTCCTCCTCATTCTCATTTTTAATAGAAGCAACAGAAAGTGAATTACTAATAAAACCATTAATAACATCATCTCTTGTCTCATCTTTAAAATAATGGGCTTTCCCTAGAGTGGGGAGTGGTAGGGAAAAATATGACTCAGGCTCAAACACATCCCACCAAGGGTTGTACACATCCAAATTTGGTTTTGGGGGATAAATATTAAGGTTTTTGGTTGCCTAGCCATCCGAGATCACCATGGATCTCGTCCTGCAGCATATGAATGCATCTGTAGTGGCCAGCCAATTCTCCCTTAAATCAAAGGATGCCCCACCAAATTGGATTTGGGTTGTACGATAAGGAAATCAATCAGGTATCTCCAGGAAGCTATGGTAATCACTACATCTTCTAACATCCCGTTGGGTTTAACACATGAACTGTCTACCAATTCTAGCATAATAGGATTGTGTTTGAGTCACTGTAGCTCAAGAGTGATAAAGATATCTTTCGTCATTACACTAATGGCAGCCCCAAGATCAATCAATGCATTGGTTATGGGCTGATCATTAATGTAGACGGTGACTATGGGATTTCCTAGATCATGGTACTTAGTAAGGAGAGGCTGAGCAGACATTGATTTGGATAACTTTCCCATGACATGTATGGTGGCAAGGTCTTTAGGCTTCCTTGGAGGCATCTTGATGCACAAATCTCTCACTGTCTTGGCATAGAGGGGTACTTATTTAAGGCCTTGCAGCAAAGGAATTCATACATACAAATTTTTCAACTCCCTAAGGAAATCAGTTTTAGGCTGTGGAGTTATCCTAGGTTTGGCCAGTCTTTAAGGGTATAGGGAGTTATGTGTAACAAGAGTTGAATCTGCTGTTATAGGTGTATCAGCCTTCCCCAAATTAGTTCTTACAGATGTAACAATTATTCATGGGTCGGCTGTTACATATGTAACATCTTCCTCTGCATCAGCTACTGTAGACATAGTAGCCACCTTAGAGCCTCTTGCTTCTCCTCTAGATGGTTCACAATCCTCCTTTGTAATGATGGGGGATTAACTAGGGTTAATTACTATGCTCGATCATAATTGTATTTCATTAAGTTCCATAGGAATAATAAAGTAGGTCTAGAAGGTTGTAGGAGCCTCTATGCCTTAAGCCACTTTATTGTTTGGGTTTGGGTTAGGTTGCACAAGTAGTTGGGGTCACAAAAGTGCTGGAGGAGAAGGGGCTTAGAAAGGAGGTAACTGCAGCTATTGCTGCATGGGTGGTGCAGGTAGAGCTGAATTATGGGTATGTTCTCTCTAGTTCTAGTTCCAATGGTATGGTTGGGATTGAGGATATTGAGCAGGAGGAGATGGAGACCATTAGTTCCAAGGTGAAGCGAATTGAACTGAAGGAGGGGCAAAATATTTCCATGGATATGGTTGGTTATTATATGCACTATTCCATGAATTAAAAAGGGAAAAGTCTTGAGACATACCTAGAGGTCACAGTTGGCATGGCCTCCTTGGTTCGATGAAGTAAGAGGACTGCACCTCTTCGCTTAATTCTTTGAGTACAGCCTTTAGTCTTGGAAGCTTTGGACACTTCTCTATCGAATTCTCTAGCTCGCAGATGTTACAGAGGCTGATGCTATTCAATTCGTATTCCCTATGAGGATGTTTCTTCTGACAAGTTGAACAAAATATGGCTAGGGGTATATCATCTTCTACTTATGTCTTTTTACTCTATGCTGTTGTTATCTGGGCTGAGAGAGTACTGACGATATCGATCTTGAAATTTTCGAACAAATTTCTGATCTTTGCTCTAGTTACTCCTCTACCTGCAGATTTTTGTATGTGAAGAGAGGCATCCTGAATTGTACTTTTTCCTTGAGATGGTCCTTGAGATCATCGTAAGAAGAGCTTTATAATTTCATAAAATGGCTCTTGTGATATATCCTCCTTTCCTAATAGGTTCAGGGTGTCAAGGCAGCGATCCCTCATTCCTCTGATGAATATAGTCTTCAATATTTCTGGGTCTAAATCGTGGTGTTTAGACCTCTACAAATTGTAGTGCAACGATTCCACATAATCTTCCAGACTTTCTTCTTCCTTTTGTGTCATCCTAAGTATATCTTCCCTTAAGTCCTTGGTCCTACAATATTCCTAGTACTTTGATAGGAATGCCTCCTTCATATCATTCCACATTGAAATGGAAGCGGGACCTAATCCCATGAACGATCTCAAGGCTACTCCTTTTAATGTAGTAGGAAATAGCTTTAGTTTCTGAGCATCTGCTATATAATCTGAACTTCTACACATGACATCAAACTCAAATAGAAATGTATCTGGATCTTCCACAGTCATCCCCTAAAAGGATGGTAAAGATGATAGAGGAATATTTTTCATAGGAGCTACACATCTGATATTCTTGATTGGGAACTCAAAGGTGGTAGTAGTGGTGTCTATTTGAGCATTGTTATCATTATTATATCCCATTATGAATTCTTCTAACCTTTCTTTTCGTAGAAGTTCTTCGAGCTGTGTTTGTGATGGCCCTCCAGGTGTGATCAATGCCTCAGATACCACTGGGGTTTGTTGTTTCATTACACTACCTATATCCAAATACTGATAAATCAACAAGTGATTTTCTACCTCACATGTACAATGTCCCCCCTCAATTTCCCCATGACCCTCAGTCCTCAAATTATGGCTACTGACTTCCCCTTCTTGCTCATAAATTAAATCCTTGATCTTGGGGGTATGATTGCTAGCCTTAGAACGATACGGTCTTGAGATGGAGGGATTGGAGTAACAGCCTTCTGCGGCCCTATCTTCCTTGCATTCCTTTGAGAGTTAGACTATTCTTTTTTCTACCTTGGAGAATAATTCTTCAATAAATGTCTTCCTTCCCAAATCTTCACCCTTCATTTCCTTTTTACAACCCGTCGTTCCTGTGACTTTTTATAGTGGAGGTGATTTTAGTGTCTCTATAAGTCCTAGAAATGCACACATGGACTCTATGTGTATTAAATCACACTCTAAGTGCCTCAATCTTCGATAATTGTGAGCCCACCCAGGCATGTTAGAGCGATGCACAGGTTCTTACCTCTCGTCTTACCACCCAGTGACTAAGGAGCTGAAGACACACTATTCAAAACATCAAAATGTCCTAAGTGTCCTAGTTATCATAATGGTGAGCCTAGCCAGGTATGTTAGAGCGATGCACATGTTCTTACCTCTCAACTTACCACCCAAAAATTGTGGACTAGGAACACTCTATATCAAACAAACAACACGGATGATTGTATCATCAACCTACCATCCCTGGAAATGGTGCCAAATTGTTTATCTATTCTAATCAACCTTAATTGACTTCAGACTATAACATAAATTCTCATCCCAGTGTAGCTCTTGTTGTTTCAATGGAGTTTGCACTGTCTGTGCCGATACACTCCATCCAAGCATAAGAAAGTGTAGAGAAGCTATAGAAGGTGTCGCTAATCTAAACTGCTGAATCAAACCATGCTTGTAGATACAAAAAAGCAATCTATAGAGCTAATCACAACTTGTAGCAATTGAAATAAAGGCGTGCCACACTAGAACTAACATATATTCCAGCTGGTTACTATTTCTCTGTTGTTTAACCCTGTGTAACAACATAAGATAAATAGAAACAACAACGAATGCAATCCATAATTTGTACAACAACAGTGAAAAACCATAAATCAATAAAATGAACTAAAATGCAAACTACCTAATCATTGCAATCCCTACCAAAGAGGAGGGCCCTTCCTCCTCAGTAGGGCAGAGGAAGAACAAAAAGGGTGGTTAAAGATTCAGTTGGAAAGTAACAGCATCACTGTGCCAATTGATATTGAATAAGTTCAAGATTACAAAAACAGAGTAATGGTACTCTTCTATATGTCATCTGCTAATACATAAAAAGTTGAGTCCTTTATAATTATTACAACCCAAAAGTTAGAAAGAAGATCAATTATGAGAATATCTCGATTCTCATGCTGATCAAAAATAAAGAAGTTACAACTTATTACTAAATAAATATACATCGGTTGCAACTGCCTGTGTCTTGTTGCTTCAAAAATAAAGAATCCTATTGTCGACAGTTGTTATGTGGAATAGTACCCACATTTCCAGCTTCAATGCAACAATATTGAGCAAATGGTGGTTCAGGATGATGCAAAGTAACTGACGATAGCACTGTTGATGTGACAACAGATCCATGCGAGGTGTAACAACATCCGATGTGTAACAACAACCTGTGACCGCATCTAGTGTGTAACAACAATCTATAACAACAACAACCTGTAAAAGAAACAACCTATAATAGCAACAACCAGTGTGTAATAGCAATTTGTAACAACAACAACCTGTAACAACACCTAGTATATAACAGTAGTCTATAACAACACTCATGGTGTAACAACGAACTGTTCTACCCTTTCCTGTAGTTAATCCCTACTGTCTGTTTGCTTCATAGCTTCTTCACGCAAGCCAAGACCTGAAAAAGATGAACTTCCGAAAATACTTCTTCAATGCTCTCCCAGTTCGCCACAAAAAGGAATAAAGTCTCGTATTATTTGGTAAAATATAGAAAAGTACCATGATAGTAAAATGGATTAAAAAGATAAGAAAACATAGAGTTTGGTCATATAAGGGCACATGCTTGAAGGATAGAAAGGTTAAAATAGGGAAAGGAATGTGCATAAAATAGGTAAAAAACCACACCCAACAATAATGTCACTTTTACAATGATTGGGTATTTGGCTTACTATTCTTATATCATTTATTTCTACTATTTAATCATTTATTCCTTTTAATTATTTCCTACTTAAATGGAACCACATATCCTCTCATTTTTTTTTTGAGTTTATGTTGCATCGTTACAATCTGCAAATGAAAACTTAATAGATGTTTTTGACACTATTTATGCTTCTCTGGTTTACAAGGTGTCGAAAGCAGGAGTGACATCTTTTTTCTAGTGTTGGCAATTTTACTGTCTTCTAGAACTTCCAAAACGTAAAAAACTAATAATCATGAGTGCTACAAGAGGCAAGAGGGACTGGAAAAACTACTATTATTACAAGGTTGCTCCAAAAGATGAATACATTCTATATAGTAGATTCATGCATGACAATTTTGCTATTACAGATAACCCAGAGGCTTCACTGGTTGTTGCAACACCCAAGAAAGTGAAATCTTTCAACATATAAATAGGAAAATAATACCATCTTTTCATTCATATTTTAGGATATTTTCTCTATTATTTCTTCCATGTCTTCTGCACATTGACAAACAACTTCTTTCTTGGAACATTTGAACAGATTTCCTTGTCACAAAAATTGTTAACATTTAGGTCACTTTCATGTGCCAAGTAGGACCACACAACAATTAATCTATAATGTTTTTGTCGATTTGTAAGTTACAACTTGAAGCAACAACTAATATTAAGAGGGTGGATGTTGATACTAATTTATGACACATTGTAAAATGTATTTTGTGTTAGAACATGTGGTTTATTTGCTTAAATTGTCAAAAAATATTTTGTGCACATGCAAATTGTTAATGATAGAAAAATTGTTAAAATAAAATGAAATGCTTTAGTGGAACATTACTAGAATGTTTGTAAGAAAAATATGTAATCGATATAAATAATAATAGTATATATATATAATTATATATATATATATATATCATATAGTAATACTATAATATAGTATATATATATATTAACTATATATGAAAACCTTATGGGATTCCTCTCTCTTCCTCATAATATTGAGATCGAGGGTGGCTCAACAACCAACCACAAAAATTGATAGTAAGTCAGTAGGACTCTAGCTGACTTACTGAAGTCCTCACGTTGAACTGTGCCTTGAAACAACATGTTCAAAGTGGTTGTGCTAACCAACTGTAATTAAAATACTTGCATATATGCAATAATGATAAAATTGAATGTTCCCTTATTTTAAAAATCAAATTGCAAAATCTAGTTTGAGTTTGAGAACCATAGAAGTGGAGGTACAAGTAAATATATTATTGGGAAATTCTAAGAGTAGGGCTTATTGATCATATTTTTGATTGATGTATTTATGAGGTGGCGTTGTTGTGTAAGTTTTGAAAAGTTGGCTTGGATAATATATGAATGAATATTCATTTTCTTTGATTGTTAAAATATATTGTTTCAAATATGGTAGGTGCCTGGATTTCAAGCACCAACAAATTGGTCAGTCTATTTCTACATTCTATATCGCCTGGGATATATGATTCTCATATAGTTTTCAGGAGGGGTGGAAAATCACTGAATAAAACAAAGGTGTTTTACTGTGAAAGGCTATCTAGGATTGTATTTAGTTCTTTGGTAGGAAACCTATGCTTATGTTCATATTTTAATATATGCTATGGTTTCAACATTAAAACATATATGGTCTAGTCACTCGGCCTCTTGGCTAACCTGATTTGGAAAGAAGTATTATTTTTATTTTCAATGGAAACAAATATTCATAACAATAATTTAAAAATAACCTCAGCCTTAGGCATATAATTTATAGAGCGATATGAGTTACTAAGACTTCCTTGCGGATAATAAGAAACTATTGAAAATGCAACAAGAAAATCCTAATTTAACTTGTTCTTAAATTAAATTAGGAACTAAATTGTAATTCCATATATTATGACAACTTGAAATAGCTAACTAAGTTAATTTGATTTATTTATTATAGTTAATTTGAGATGAGGGTCTAACTATTCATATAGAGTGTCTCCTACAATTAGGAGCACTAGTTGAGTTTATTTTGAGTTGTAATTATTTAATTTAGTCAACCTTATTTAAAGTCAGTTAAACTAGTTCCAACCAATGGAAGAATTAGTGGGAGATCTAGTAGTGAGGCATAACCTGCAGTAGTCGAGTCTAACCTACAGCAGTGGGGTGTAACCTACAATAGTGGGGTGTGACTTACTGTAGTGGGGAGTAACTTACTGTAGTGGAGTGTGACTTATTGCAATGGGGTGTAACTTACTATAGTGGGGTGTAACTCATTGTAGTGGGGTGTATCCTATAGTAGTGTGTTGTAACATGTGGTAGTGCGGTGTAACCTGTAGTAGTGCGTGTAACCTGCAGTAGAGGGGTGTAACCTGTAGTGATCAATAAATTGAATATTCAGTCATAATTAACTCACGCATGTCAGATCAATGAAATATGTAGTTGAGATTATACTTCAGGGACAATATACTATAAGTTGTATAATCATTCGAATTGTAAAAGTGGTGCATGCAATCAGAAGAAGGCCTATGAGGATCACACAATTCATAATTGTGGAATTTCCCAATTAAATATGGACTAAATCCCAAGGGAACAATGCAAGGAAATAAGAGGTTGAAAGGCAGCAGAATTGGCTAAGAATTGTCTTGAGATTGTATGGGAAGTAATGAGATAGATAGAGATAGTGTAGAGTTTGATCAATCTTTAGAAAACAATTGTAATCTTGTCATATGTTATGATTAATGAAATATACAGATAGTAGGGGTTTTTAGCTATGGTTGTCCCAAGAAAATCATTGTGTTATGTGCGATTGAATTCTCTCTCTTATGTGCTTCGTGATCTCATCGATCATTTATTGCTTTTGTTGATGAGTATAGTAGATTCAAGTTATTTTCTCACATATTACAATCTGCAGTTTGAATCTACAAGAAATTTCTACATGGCATCAGAGCTGAGATTGCTATTGAAGAGGAGAATATGAGTTTGTATTTTGTAGGAGAATATAATTTGCAGTATCATACTTCAAATCCAACAGGATGTCATTCTATAGATTGAGACTCGAATATTCCCTTGAGGGTAGTTTGAAATATATTTCTTGGAAGGAGAGGATGGAGGTAGTCTTGGAAGACAAAAGGCTTAAGGAATTCATAGGAAAAGATATTCCTAATCTACCTGGTTGTTAGGATCTCGCAAAGTTGAGAAAATGTGTTGCAAAGGTGAGAAGGATTATCTTAGAAGGAGTTTGAGATAATATTGTCTCGAACCTCCATGGTAAAGAGAATCTATTTGCAATGTGGAAGGCCTTGAAAAACTTGTTTCAAAATAAAAGTGACCATAATAAGCTAGCATTAAAGGATAAGCTTAGAAAGATCAATATGGAGAAGCGCAAAGCTATACTGAAGTACTTGACCAATTTCACCCATTATCGAGATGCACTTGGAAGTGTCGGTTTTATAGTTGCTGAAGATGATATGGTAAGCTTATCACTTCTAGGGCTTCCCAAGAACTGTAACAACTACTAGGACTCAATTGATGGGAGGGAGAAGCTATCAGAGTGGGAGTGGTTGTGGTCTGAATTATTACAAGAAGAGATTCGGTGGAAAACCATAGATGGATCTTGATACAAGAATGATGATGAGGAACTGTGCCTTAGATGGAAAGGGGAATAAAGAGAAGGGGACGCCATCCCATTTCAAATTAGAGTCCAGTAAGGGTGAAAAGAAGAAGGGCTTGTCTAAGGTCAAATGTTTTCATTGTCTTGAGCTGGTGACATCGGTGATGGGCAGTGTGTGGTATGTGGATAGTGGAGCTATACCAAAGAGGCTGACATATTGATTCATGATCCTAGAGATAATGTGGGAGCACCCACATCATAGCGTAGGTAGAGGAGGTCACAAGATCAATACACTAGTTACATGGCTCTGATGAGTGAGAGTGTAGATTGATCCATCCTCATTCAAAAAAGAAATGCAACAACCAGTATGGATTGATGCCATGGTTGAGGAGTATGACTCCATTATTAGAAACAATGTCTAGTAAGTGGTCCATAGACTAGCAGAAAAGTTAGTGGTGAGTTCTATATGGCTTTACAAGGTAAACCAAGGAGAATATGGGAGTGTGGAGAAATAAAAGGCCATATTTGTGGCTAGAGGATTCTATCAAGTGGAGGGAATTGATTACGATGAGACCTTTGCTCCAATAGCAAGGTACTCTTCAATAAGATCTATTATAGCATTGTTAACACAAATGCGATGGAAGAAACGTTAGATGGATGTGAAGAAAACATTCCTCAATGGTATGATTGAGGAAGAGGTGTGTATTGAGAATTTAGAAGGATTTGAGACCTTCAATAGAGTCATATGTGTGAATACTCAAGTGAGTGATGTATGGACTAAAATATGCACCCCATGCTTGGTACACCATTATTGACATCTATTTCACTGGGCTGGGATTCACCAAAAGTGAAGAATATGCGAACCTTTACCATATTGTGGTTGTAGGTAAATTGTTGATTATAGTATTAAATGTCGATGATTTCATTCTAAGACGTGATGAGAAGTAGATAAAATCTTACAAAGAGGATCTTGCAAGAGAATTCAAGATGAAGGACCTAAGGTTCATGAATTACTTCCTTGGTATGGAAGTATGGAAAGGAGGTGGGGGATTGTTTGTCTCTCAGGAAAATTATGTCAATGAGATACTGAAGAATTTCCACATGGAGAGCAGGAAACCCATGGAGGCTCCTCTAGTAGGTAATTGGAGGACAAAATATCCTACTTCAGGTGAAGTAGTGGGGGCTACTACTTATAGACAATTTTGTGGTTTCACTCATGTATTTGGTTAACACATGATCAGACATGTGTTTTGTAGTTAACCTGCTTAGTGAAGACATGGTTAAGCCAACCAAACTATATTCGAAGGAAACTAAACATGTGTTGAGATACCTCAAAGGCACCACTCAATTTGGTCTTTGGTACAAAAAAATAGAGGGAGTGACGCTTCAAGGATTCAAAAATTATGATTGGGCAGGAATTCCATCTGACAGAAAGAAAACATTAGGGGGAATCTTCAGTATTGGGTCAGCAACAATTTCTTGGTACAATAGGAAGTAGAGATTAGTTGCACTCAATTCAATAGAAGCAAAGTACATGGCTGCTAGTCAAGCAACTTGTGAGGTTATTTGGATGAGGAAGATCCTTGTTGTATTATTTGGTCAGTAGATGGATCCTACAATGATTTACTGTGACAATTACTGTTGTATCAAACTCTCTGAGAATCCAGGTTTTCATGATCGGTCCAAGAATATCGACATCTAGTATCAACATCTATTGTATTATGTGCAGAGGAGAATCATATTGTTGGAGTATTCCTACAGAGGAGCAGGATGTATATATTTTGACAAAGGCATTTTCAAGATGAAAATATGAGTTTCACAGAGGTAGGATTGACATCGAAGATAATCCCTTTCTTGTTGAGAGGTAGTGTTGAAAATGAAACAAGAAAATCCAAATTTAATTTTTCATTGAATTAAATTATAATTTCATATCTCGTGACAACTTGTAATAGTTAACTAAGTTTACTTAGTTATCTTAGTAATTTCGATTTGGGGGACTCAATAGAGTTATGTAGAGTGTTTCCAACAATTAGGAGCACAAGTTGAGTTTATTTTGAGATCTAATTATTTAATTCAGTCCAACTAAGTCAAAGTCAGTTAAACTAGTTCCAACCGACAGAGGAATTAGTGGGAGATGTAATAGTGAGGTGTAACCTACAACAATTGCGTGTAACCTGTAGTAGTGGGGTGTGACTTACTGTAGTGGGGTGTAACTTAATATAGTGGGGTGTGACTTAATGCAGTGGGGTGTAACTTACTATTGTGGGGTGTGATCAGTAAACTAAATATTCACTCATAATTGTCTCATGCATGTCATTTAGAGAAGACCTAGTTGAGATTGGAGTTCAGGGATAGTGTACTATCAGTTATATAATCATCCAAATTGTACATGTGGTGCATGCAACCAAATGAATGCTTATGAGGATTGCACAATTCATAATAGAGGAATTCCCCAATTAAATATGGGTTAATTCCAAAGGGAACAATGCAAGGAAATAGGAGCTTGGAAGGTAGAAAAATTGGTTGAGTATTGGATTGAGCTTGTCTGGGAAGCAGTGAGATAGATAGAGATAGTGCAAAGGTTTCTTGGGCTTCCAAAAAGAATTGTAATATTCCCATATTTTTTTATTAATGAAATATACAGATAGTAGGGATTTTTAGCTGTGGCTTTCCCCAAAAAATCATTGTGTTGTGTTTGATTGTATTCTTTTGCTTATATGCTTTGTCATTTCATCAACCATTTATTATTTCCACTGATGAGTAGAGTAGATTTGAGTCAATTGTTTTCCCTTATTACAATATGTAGTGTGAGTCTACAAGAAATTTCTACAACAGTTCCAAGTTGCAGGAAATGTGTAGAATAGGGTTGTACCATTCATTAAACACATGTTATATAGCACTGAAATGCGTTTTTAGCTGAAAAACATGTCTAGTAAATGCACTTCGTACAATTGGAGATGCTCACCATCAGAAACACATTTGCATATTGTATTGGCATTTTCATAACCATAATGGTTTTGTAGATATTTCACCGAAATTGATAACAAGTAATTAAAAAAAAAAAAATTGATAAAAGTGAAAGAGAGAATATGTCAATTTTTACTTAATTTCCTATCACTATTGTTCATTGTTCAATAAATCGATTACCTTTAAGAGCCCTTAGTGAATACCAAATTATTTTACAATTTGACGCTATCACATCTCATTTATTGCATCATAATCAAAATACATTAGCACAACATATTAAAAATTAAGGTTCTTAAAATAAGTCTTAGATTACTTTATGAAACTTTACAAATTAACTAAAAATGGTCAAATTTAGACTTTAATTTTTTTTTAAAAGGATTGACATTGTTTTGAAGGAAAATTCTTCCTTAGTCAAAAATTACTTTATGAAACAAAAGAACTTAACCAAAAATTTTGACTTAATAGAAACTTTAAAAAGGATTCGCATTGGTTTGAAGGAAAACCTCCATAATTTTGAAGCGATGAGAATCCATAACCTGTGAAGGGTTGGGACAAAACTTACATTGTTTGCATATACCATCCCTCCTCGGTGAATGACCTTGAGGCTCAACCATTGAACAAACAATTGCCTCCTTTTGGCGTGAATTGAAACCTTTGGGAAAAAACCACATGATATAGGAGGAATCGAACCCTAGTTGGAATTCATACACTACCCACTTTCAGTGTCTTAGCTCATCTCTCATGGTTCTTAACATAAACTTTAATATTATGAAATTTACAATAGCTACAAACTTATGATAAATAATTTTTTTATGAGAGGTAGATGGCTGGTATGAAAAAAACCCACAAAGAAATTAGCTCCATTTTTATAGATGTATGATAATATCTAAATTTGTTGGAGAATCAACGTATGGGGAGATACTTTCTTTCTTTCCTACGTTAATGATTTTATAATTATCTAATAGTATAGGCTAAATTTGAAAGTAGACTTCTAATATTCACTTTTAAGGGTATCTTAAGTTATTTTACTTGCCATAAAGGGTACATAAAGTTTTACCTTCAAAACAAAATAATACCACATTTAAGTTATTGAAATATTATTTCTTGATAAACACATGGGTTTGGGATTAATTTATATTTCTATTTGGCCTCAGTTCATCCTTATAGTTCTCCAAGAACTAATGATGCTGACGGTGGCCTTTGTGATGCTCTCTGTTTTGTATAGCTTAGATGTTATCTCTAAGCTTTTGAATGTCTTCTTTAGGTTGTAGGTTGAGTTAGCAAAGGCTAATTGATGGTGCAACTATTCCTTTATGCATAGAATACAATGTCATAAATCTAGACAAAGATTTTATAGTTGGAACATTTATGACCTCATATAAAACGATGCTTTTGTGCAGTTTGACTTTTATTTCACTTGTACCTTAAAATTATCTATGGATAGCACATAGAAAATTATTTGTATCAAAATGGATGGAATTTGTGAGTCTGTAACATGGATTGTGCCACATTGGAGTTTATAGTTGATGTGTCTGTTTTAATATTTTTGCTTAATCTTAAAACTCACTAGGTATTTGTACTAAAAAAACATCACATTATTTTCTTTTACAAACATATCTCACTAAGAATTCATCTATGCATAGTTTTGGATGCTTTTAATTCATAAAATAAACACATTTAATTGGAGCTTCTTATTATCTTTATTAAACAATGTGCGAGTCCAAATAAATACATTCACTGTCAAATGCAATGGGAAAAAACATTGCAATACTTACACAGACGATTTCAATCCATTGCTATTTTTTCTTGCTCATCTAAATTTATTTTCTGATTAAAAAACATGACTCCTTTGGTTCATTTTAGAAAGGTGTGTTACATCATACCAGATGCTTGATTATACACGGTTTTGGCCACCTAATTGTGTTGAATTTGGAAATGTTGTTATTTACCAACCAAACATGGTGCTTCAAAACATAAATTTTCCCCAATATGATTCCTTTAATGGTATCTAGAATGATTTCATTAATGGTATAAGAAACATAATCAACATTTTCTGATAATAAAATTTTGTAAAATCCAAAACAGAATCAACCCTAGAGAATTCCTGATTTGTACCACCAATGCCATATCCTCTAGCTATATACATCACCTCATCCATAATATCTGACATAGATTGTGAATTTCTCACCATGCTACTCGAACCATAACCCTCTTTTCCTCCTTCTCCAGGCCTCACAACCTCATTCTTTCTTTCCAAGATAGATGGATTTTCACTTCCCATCCAATAAACAACTAGAACCTTATGTGTCAATTTTAGACTCTATGGGAAGATCATATGGAGCTTTCCTTCCAAGTCCCAGGTCCTTGATCTTAAAGCACTAGAGTTGGGTAACGAATCTGCAGATTTGTAATGGCTAAGGCTGGAATCTGGCTCCATCACCTTCAGAGCCTTAATGGAGCTCAGAGTGGGACCGGAAAAGCTTTAGAGCTACATTTTTGCAGAGAATAAAAATAAAAATCCAGACAAAAAGTTGCTAATAGCTTATGAAACTCAATTCAAAATCATTTTATTTAAACTTAGAATCAAGGAAAATAGTAGTATTATATGGAATATTGCTACCAATTGAATCTCTTTAAATTCTATAAATCCACATGACTACATAGTTATCTATAGAAAAATTTGTCATCATTTCATAATTGATTGATAAGAAATGAAGATTCAATAAAAACGATGGGTTATTACTTTGGTGGTTTATTCAAAAATATTTCTCCAACATTCTTTAGTTTATGATCTATTATTTGATTTATTATCTAGAGAGCAAGGGTTAATGAACTAGGTAGCGGTGATTGCATGCTTTCGTCATTGAAAATTATGATAAAGAGAAGTCATGGGGCATTGCAACAAGTAGATAAATATTTTCTTTCCCATCATAATTTCTTTTTTCAACTCACCCTCAAATGATATTTAATTTTTATCAATATTATTGAGTGAAATAATGACATAGTGTAAAAATATAACTTGAAATAGGTGTTGATCAGAGAGTTTAATATTAGAGAGAAATTGATTCCATAGCTATTAGCACCTACTACAGTTCAAGTAGATGAAAAATCCTTTAAGGAAATATTTGATTTCATAAGTCAATATGTTATTGAATTTAAAATTTTGAATGAACGTGTTAATATTGTGTAAATGTAGATAAAGGGCTCTAGCCTTCTTCTAGAACATATGATGAGGTGAGGTATTGGCTTTTGGAAGTATGAAGATATTATTGAGTAGAGGATTTCATAGTCATTTTGTTGCATTCTTGAGTGAATATACTCTTTATACTACCTATACAAAGAAATTGCTTCATCCTTCTAGTTCCATTTCCCAAGACCAATAAATTGTGTTCGAATTTCAACATTGAATGTGCCTAACTAACAAACAACCACCAACAGATAGTATGAATTTTGTATTGGAAGTGGACTTTGCAGAATGAGGAGGTGGCAATAAGAACACCTGGATTTACCAGTGCTTATTTCGCAAACCTCTTAAATGAAGTTGCAATTATTGCTGGAAGATTCATTAATTCTTATTGTTTATCATATTCCTCAACAGTTTCTAGAAACTATAGGTTGTCACGAAAAAGTATTTTTTAATTTTAAGGAAGTCATCACTTTAAGGCTTTTGTGATATATAAACTTGATCATGATATCCATTAGTATTGTGTGTTATGTATTTGCCATTAAAGGATTTCAATGTGTGGTAAGCCATGATTGTCCGAAAGAATCCCTTGATTAAGATAATCTTAAGTTTTTTCCTTGTACCTTATGATCATGCCATTTTTGCAATTGCAACCTTTTTAAACTAATAATGGATGGAAGATAAAGGTTCCTTTCTTCCATTTGGTTGGCTTATTTATGGTTGTAAATTTTGCTTTGCTTCTTAATTTACTAGTAATATTGGATAGTTTTATGAAACTCAGGTTCGAAGGGTACAAAACTATGTTGAGATGCCACATCTTCTTTCTTCTAAGTTACTCTTTCATATTCTACCACCTTATCATGTTCCCTTTCCAGCATATGCTGTGCAATTGCTAGTTATTAACCTATTTTTTTAAATATTATTTTTATTTAAAATATTATTTCTATAAATAATAAATTTTGAATTTTATTATCATATTATATTAATTAAATTTTCTTATTATTATTAAGTTAATTATGAAATATGATAATGTATTAAATTAATAATTGTTTTTTATGTAACCAGTTTAATTCATTTTAACTTCGGATTTACTAAGGGGATCAAATATTTTTCACTCTCAAAGGGATTTCCACCTCAAGGGATTTTATCTCTTCCGAAGCTTGATAGATGTAGAGTTAAGATATATCTAAGTTAGTATTTAAAGTGGTTAAAAGAAATTTGATCTGTCATATAAGTAACATGAAATGAGATAATATGTTTAAGATATGATGACTTCATTGTAAAATATATTTAAAATAAAAAATTAGTTTTAAAGTTTGCAAATAGTTTATGATAGTTTTGGTGTTATTTTATTTGTGCTTTGTTATTAAATAATTCCATTCAAATTTGGATATATTGTTTGTATTTAAAATGTTAATGTAGATATTATAAATTATCCACAGTTAAATTCAAATGCTTTATGTGATATATACAAGATCACTCATTACAGGCATCACATTTGATTATTTCATAAAATATTTCGTAAAGTGATAGGTAACAAGTATATTTCTATTTGAACAATATTGACATGATTGTATGGTGTATACTTCAACATTATCAATCTCATTGAACATCCCTCCCATATGTTGAATGAGAGATATTACCATATGCTCCATGATATTTCTTTGGGTTTCCTAGGGTACAATGTATTCGGTGTGAGGACTTATGTTTATTTTAGAAATAGGTTTGATGATGTTTGGAGTTTGTTATCTTATTTTCACAACAATATTCTCTTAACTTAAAATTTGTTGGATCTTATATGCACTATATTAGAGTGATATATTTTGGTTTTGAAATGAAATATATATGAATATTGTTCTAAATGTAATATGTATACTATGTCTGCTTCTAAAATTTCCAATAATGTATCAGAGCTAGTTCTAGGTTAACTTCGTCAAGGGAGGTCCAGGAAGATGTAGCCTTCACAACTAATCCTCCTCTATAAATAAGTAGGTTGGCATATAATAATGTTTTGTTGTGAGTGTTCTTTCAAATTTATTTATCGTTAATTTCCTGTGTGTATTTCTTTGTTGTGAACTAACCACACTCGTGCCAAGATCCAAATACAACACATCATTGTAATGACATTGTTCGACAAGTATTCTCTATAATGAAGTCCAAAACCAATTATCTATGCACATGCGTTGGTCTCTTCCTTGGTCAACTTCCCCCATGGAAAGATATGATAGTTAACAGTCTAATCTTTTCCTCATCAAGACCATCTTCCACATATCCAATGAAAATGACAATATCAAAGGGTGTCTCATCAAGAAAAGTTGAGGAAATACGTTTATATGGAGAACTTGTAGACATTGACAATTATTAAGTCAATCTGGAGTAGGAAATTCTATTTGTGGGGACTAAATATTAAATACCTATCTTCTCATTCATCACATAGTATATGACATGTTTGTAGTTATCTAGTTAGTTAAAGACAATGCATACATTCATATATGTGGTGTCACCATCAATATTGGTCATCGAGAATTTTGTTTTTTGTGTTAGCTATGATATTTTGGCATATGGAAATATATACCATGGTAGATACGACAACCACTAAATTTGTGTTCCCTCCATTCGATCTCAATACATATCCTCACTAATGCAAAGGAGTTGTAAGTTTGCATGTGGAGAACCTTGGTATGTGCCATTGGAGGCTACCAATTCTCAACTAAAATTATGTTGCATTAATATGGAATTTATCATATTAAATAAAATCATAATTTTAGCCCATGAGGTATTCTGTATATGCGTATAGAATTTGTGAGTGTTATTAATGCTTGTAGCATATATTTTTGCAAAGTGACTTTGTTCAAGAAATAGTGGCCTCGACATTATCCTTCCAGAAAGAAGAAGTTTTTTTTTTTAATTTCCTTTTCGACTCGATGTGGCTTAGCTCAATGACATCTTCAAATGAATGTTTATCAAATATGGTAATGAAATGTAGAAGTATCTCAACCTCACTACCACTACATGCCTACTAGTTTGGTTTGTGAACCAATTTCCATTATTCTTCTATTGATCCATGTTGTGCACTCCCTCAAGAATGGAAAGAATGACTATCTATACTTTCTAGTTGCACAATGGTTTTGGTCCATGATATTCACCTCTTGAAACTTACCAATATCATTACATTTATTGTGTTTACATTGGTAAAATGACTTATTTATAAAAGGAAATAGAAGTGTGTACTCATATTTTCCATATTGTCCATGTTGATATTTATATATTATAAGTTCTGGTGTTATCTAGGAGGTATACTTATTTTGTAAAAATTGCAAAAACAATTATTAAACAGCGTAACATAATTCATATTAGTGGTTCTTGGTGCTCAGTAACCCTTGAACATGTCACTAGTTTGATTGTTTTTACAATCTGTTACGATTTTTTTTCTTGCCACTCAGAAATCCTTGAACAAAAAATACTTTTTATAGTATAAGATCCTTGTGTGTTAGACATATGAAGTTGTATTACCAACTTCTAAATACTTTTAGTATTCATGTTACCTTCCTAGAAACTAATAGACAACTAAAAGTTAAATATCTGACAGATGGTGGTATGTTGATAGAGTGATTCATTTACTTGAAATATTTTCTTGTGGAAGCATCGATGAGTCAAGTATGTTAAAACTGGTGATAATTACTAGTACGTCAAGGATGGTTAGGGAAATTTGTGTCTTAAATGGGTCAAGTAGTAAGCTCAAAGTTGTGGTGGGGAAAGAGGATAGTCCTGGAGATTTGGGAGTGGGTATAAATGTTGATGAAGACCATACTAGGTTACCAAATGAATGTGAATTGAATTTTTTCGAAATGGTTATTTATAAAATAAACATTATGGGAGGGAGTTAGGAAAAATGTTTATTTTAGAAATAGTTTGAGGATTCCTAGAGTTTGTTGAGATATTTTATCAACAATATTCTCCTATCTTATACTTTGTTGGATCTAATATGCACTAATAAATTATCCTCAACTCTATTATTCTCCAAGTGAGCTTTCCAATCAACTCTGGCCCATTACAATGGAGTATCCTCAATCCTTTTAAGGGCTTCGTCACATGTAATCCACATGCTACTAAAACCATGTGCCCAAAACCACCACTATTGACCTACCAACATTGACTCTTTCAATGAGTCAATTTTAACCTAGAATTATTCCCTTTAAACATGATTTGGATTAGATAATTATATTTTTTGCCATCCATATCAATTATTTCAGAGAGGAAAAGTGGGGGAGTCAAGTGACAAGTCCATTTTTACTAGCGGGACTTAATTTGGCATATTGGAGTCTCAAACATTCCAGGAGAATTTCGAGGCATCAAATGATTTTTTGGGGGGATAAAATTTATCTCTTTATCATTGCAGTCTCATTTCCTATTCTAAACATGGAGACCTTGGCAACAGTGCAACAATATCCTCAATTAGAGTTTGTATGAAAATTTTATGCCACTTAAAAGTTCACTTTCCTATTTTGACCACCATAATTCAAGAGGATACCACATCATCCACGTTTATTCACGAGAATTAGGCTAGCCACATGATAATCATAGAGAAGTATCTAGAAGAGTTAACATCGTAGCTCTAGTTAATAGTTGAAGGATTCAAACCTAACCAATAGTAGGAAATTAGGCAATGTTATAACCAAGCCACTTGGAGGAAAAGGGGTTCCATTCTTTTTGAGTGCATTTTGTTCCATAGATGAGAATAGTAGCTAAGAGGGATAGGGAAAGAGCACAGCAAGAGGATTTTCACACTATGGTATCCCACAGGCCACAAGATTTACTTTTATGTACTTTCATGCATTTTCTATTCAGAGAAATATTGCAAAGAAGCCTTACCTTCTAGATTTATTTTCTTCCGAAAGGGTTTACTAGGATATATCTTATGTCAGTTGTGGACTGGTTGTTTTTCCATTTTTTTCTCTATTTCTGCATAATTATAATTTTGCTTAGATGCAATAAAGAGCAATTTACATATCTACAAATATGTAAAGGAATAAACCCTCATATTGTACATTTCAATTTTTTAAGTATAATTTTATCAGGTTTGTTGTGATGAACTATCCAATGGAATACACATGGACTTTAATAGATCATATTGGTATCAGAGCAGTTTTTTTGGTTATATTGTGAGGATTTTCAAATAATATAGATAAGTTAAGCCAAAATTCACAAATTCCAGTCATGACTGACAAATCTATGGATAACCCTCTTGATCTTGCAGAGGAGAGGTTTTCATTGATGGAAGCCCAAGTTGTAGATGTAAACCAAAGTATGAGTCTTCTGATGGACACCTTGATCAATAATATTTGGATATTTAGAGAAAATGTGGGTTCTATCACAAATCTCCAATCATAAGGGGAGATAAGGAGATCGAGAAGAAACAAAGAGGGAGAAAAAGAAAGAACCAAGAAAAGGTCAACCTAGTTTAAGTGTTGTGAATCATTCATAATCCCTGTTCAAAATGGAAGTGAAGGTTGCCGAAACATGGGGGACAACCACTCAGTCCGGACCTTAAGACAACTCCTTTTCTCAATTTAATTAGGAGCAACATAATGAACTTGGTAGATAAATAATAATAAAACCCCTGAAAATAAAATAAAATTCAACTAATAAAATAACATACAACTAATTTCTCTATTTAATTTTATTTCATTAACAACATAATAGATCAATTAATAGCATATTACCAAATTCTCACATTAATTATGAGCAACATAATAAACTTGGTAGATAAATAATAATATAAACCCCTTAAAATAAATTAATTACGCAACACATTGGAAATTATAAAAAAGTAACATAATATAATGGTTCTTATTAAAATAGAGCTTATTGATTAATTCAATCAACTAAATATAATAACTTATAACTCAACATTTCTATTGAATTAATAAATTAACAATATAATAAACTTATTTTATCAATAATATTATAGACCTTACAAAGTATTACACATTAATAAGGGTTTATAAATAGATTACATATTAGTACATAACTTATTAATTAGTTCAAACACATAGCATAAAACCATTCTCGCAATTCAATTTTAGATTAACTAATGAGTAAAATAATAACAAACTTAGGATATAAATAATAATATAAATAA
>APFE030793692.1:448006-477880 GCA_000404065.3 Pinus taeda
GATCTCAATAATGTGCAAAACACACAAAAGGTAAGTATGGCAACTTTATATTTGGAACCAAATCAGTTTGTATGGTATCAATGGCTTTTCTCTCGTAAACAATTTATCACTTGGGCAATTTTTTACGAAGAATTGATAGCACATTATGAGGATACAAAAAGCAACACTTTTTTTAGCCAATTGATAAGTCTCAAACAAAAGGGTTCAATAATGGAGCACATTGAGGAGTTCCAAAAATTGAACATAAGGGTAAAAAAAATTCCAGAGGAGCATAGGATTGATTGTTCATAGGGTCTTTAAAGGATAATATTCAACATGATGTTCACCTTTGGGAACCTGATTCATTAGAGAAGGCATTCAAGTTAGCAAGAAAAATGGAAAGCAAAATTATGGCAACCAGGAAGCATACCACTCAGATCTATAAAGACGGAAGTGTTGTTGCCGCTAGTCTTCCACAACCTATAAGGTTGACACACAACAATTGGAAGAAAAAAGAGCAAAAGGGCTTTGTTACAGTTGTGATAGTAAATACACTAAAGGTCATAAGTGTGCTGAGAAGAAATTATTCTACATAGATTGTGAAGAGGAAGAAGAAAAGGAGCAAGAAAGGTCAAAAGAAGAGGATATACTCCAGGAACAAAGCCTAGATGAAGAACAAATAAATCCGACCATATCTTGTAATGCATTGGCGGGAATTACACTCCTCAAACCATCAAGATAGAAGGACAAATCAAGAAGAAAAAGGTAATAGTGTTGATTGATTCAGGAAGTACCCACAATTTTATTCATTGTAAGATAGCAAAAGAATTGAATTACTTCCTATATCTAGCACTAGAGTGTCAAGTGATGGTTGCAAGTGGAGGAACCATCAATTTCTCTGGAAAGTGCCATAATATCAAGCTATCCATGGGAGAATATGTATTAAATAGCCCCATGCTTTCCATTCCAATGGGTGGTGCTAATGTTGTAATAGGAGTCCAATGGCTACAATCCTTGGGTACAATAGCTTTTAATTTTCAAGAACTTTTCATGAAATTTTATGCGGAAGGAAAGGAAGTTGAATTAAGGGGTATTGTCGGGAAATTGGGAAAGATAATAAGCACTAATGGTATGACAAAGCTTCCAAAAAAGGAACAACGAGGTGTAATTGCACAATTATGTTCGCTAGATGTTTCCACATCGAAATCATCTATTTATCCAGACCTAAGAAAGTATTGGACAATCATTCCAAGGTATTTGACACTCCCAAAGGTCTCCCACCTATTCGTGATCAGGATCATGCTATTCATTTGATTCCAGGAAGTGTTCCTCCAAACATCAGGCCGTACAAATATCCCTATGCCCAAAGGAGTGAAATTGAACGTATGGTTACAGAAATGCTAGAGGTTGGTATAATTCAACCTAGTCAAAGTTCTTTCTCTTCTCGAGTAGTATTGGTGCACAAGAAGGATGGATCATGGTGCATGTGTCTGGATTATAGGGAGTTCAACAAGCTTACTATTAAAGATAAATTTCCCATTCCTATCATTGATGAATTATTGGATGAATTGCATGGATAAATTTACTTCACCAAGTTGGATCTTCGTTCAGGATATCATCAAATCAGAATGAATATTGAAGACATTTCGAAAACAACATTTAGAACTCATGAGGGTCATTATGAATTTTGGGTCATGCCTTTTGGCCTTACCAATACACCCTCAACATTTCAAGGTTTGATGAATTCAATTTTCAAACCATTCCTTAGAAAATTTGTGTTAGTATTTTTTGATTATATACTAATCTACAGCAAGTCCTAGAAGGATCATGTTGAACATGTTGACAGGGTGCTACAACTATTGGAGGAGAAACAATTATATGCAAAAAGATCCAAATGTTTCTTTGGAGTACAAGAGGTGGGATATCCAGGTCATATTGTATCTCATGAAGGAGTTAAGGTAGACCCTAGAAAAATTAAAGCCATTAAGGAATGGAAAATCCCCACATCCATAAAGCATCTGCGAGGATTTCTCTGTGAGAATCAGACTGAAATTTCATAAGAAGGTTCAGAAAGAGGATAGACTATAGCTTTTTGTATGTATCTTTTTAGAGCCAAAGGTTGAAACAGTGACTCGTGGTACGTCATACAATTTCGCTCTACTGAACTAGTATATAAGCAGGTCACTATGGGAGATTTTGCATAACGCTTCCTTGGAGAATCCAATTTGGATAAGACTAGTGGCATTGGAAAGAGGACACAGAGGGCTACTATAATTTGCAATTTCAAAACTAGATGATCCAAAAGCATAGAGAGAAAGTTATGATGATTTTCTCCAGGTCACCTGTTTGGAATGTAATTCAGGAGTCTACAAGAAGACCAACTTCCTCAGATCATATCTCCACAAATATAGTGCAAAAAGTTCTGAAATTCAGACCTGAGATTCAGCACGATTTCTTCTCAAATGTTTTTTTTTTTAGCTTCTGAAACGTCACAGAAACAAAGTTATAGTGAAAATGCCATGATGACCTGTTTGGAGCAGCAAAACCATAGAATCCAAAGCTATGATACCAAATGTTATGAAACCAACTCAAGAAAAAGATAGAAAAGATAGATCCACGCCTTAGAATTCAACCTCTTCGAGGGGGCAACCTCCTTTACATTACATAAATGAACAATTCTTGGATGATACAAATGACAAAACCTCCTTTCTATATATAGGAGTCTAAAGAGTCACAATATAACCTAGTCGGCCTAACAATAATAATATAAAGCCACAGAAATAACAATAGCGGGATTCTACGGGGCACAGTAGTAACAATATGGGGACAATAAGGGTACAAAAATATTAATAAGGGGTACAACAACAATAGTAATGGGGTAATCACTAGTATTATAGGGACCCAACATCCTATCCTAGGGAGGAAAGATAAGGAGGCATCCCTAAATTGAGGTCCCAAAGGCTTTTTTCACCCAGTTGTTGCTCTCGTAACAATGATTTTAGGACACTCGTCCTGCAGTCTATTGTAAATTACTTCCCAAGTTGTTGTGCCTCTAACTGCATCACAGACTGCATCATCAAAGAGAGGAGCCATCTATGTATCCTCTGCCTCAACAATGGTCTTCTTAGTTTTCTTCTACATCACCTTTCTTAAGGACATGTCTTTTGTCGCTTGCCTAAAATAGACAAGATATATCATCATAGACGATATCAAGTATAAGATTGAAATCCTCTATGAAATGACTTTGGATCATGAGAAAAATTTTCATGAGATATTCGATTATAACTACCCATAACCTAGAAAATGATTATCCTACCTCAGGCTGATAAACATTAAATAACATGTCATCTCTTTTGTTCTTATTATTTAAAATGTAGTTATTCCACATGCTTTACCTCCTTAATCGGAGATCGTGGTTTTTAAAGGGGTACCATACAACTCTTATTAGATACATTGAGCAAAATGCGATTGCGAAAATTGCAATATCGTATTTCGCAAATTGCTAACATTTGTCGTAAGGCATGTTCAAGTTTTTTGTGAACTGCGAAATGCGATTGTGTAATGATAATATGAGGTTATCGCACTTTTCTGCATCACTATTTTATAACACCTTTATGAAATTGTGAAAAAATTCAAAGTAATTGGAGTTATAAGAATAATGATTTCATGAGTTATAAGGAAAACAATGTTTCTCTTGAACCACTATTACTTTCTTAGGCCCATTTACTTAATTACTTCACCCTTGTAATGATAGAAATATAAATGTTAGCATCAAGCAATAATAAGGTTTAAAGTAATATAGTAGGTGCCTCTCGCGGATTAGTTTTTTGGTTTTTTACTCATTTATCACAAATAGAGCCTTTACTGCTAACAAGCGTTCATAGCCTCAACAGGGTTACCTTTTAACCAACAATGGTTCATTATCCCATCTGTATGAATTTTCAGATTTCGAAATGATATTCATTTAAATCGAATCTCACTTGGACTTTGTCCTTTTTTTGTTCTTGTTTATTTTACCTATTGAGTGTAATCTTTTTCGTTAAAAGACATTGTCTAGGCATGGTAACCTACTGATGACAATTCCATTCACCAGTTGTAAATAAACTGAACAAGATGGCTCTTGATGAGACCCCTTGTCTTCTAATCTAGAAGGTCAATAGTTATTACCCTGTTTTGATATGCAATATTGGTAATATCATTTTTAATTACTTCCCTATGAACATGGTAAACGAGCTCGTAATGAGAGTCTTTATCTTTTAAGTTTTTATATTTTTAGAATTACACTATGAAAAAGGAAAATTTAAATACATGGGGTGGGCCATTGGCCTTTTTAAGGGTTTTCAACGATAATGATAGAGTTTTTAAGATACTAATCTGCAAGAAGTCCTTGCTAGGTTAAAGATTCTTTTCTTGACTGATAACAACACCTTCATATCCTATAAAGATAAGAGTTTTTTCATAAAATAAATGTTTTTAAGCAAGATCAAGTTTTTCCAAAGAGATAAAGTTTATTTTAGCTCTCAAATTTCCTAATTGTTCCTTTTAACTCCTATTTTCTTATAAAAGTGAAAAACTAGAAATGTTATCAAAGACTTATTTTGAAAAGCCAAAAGTAAATACTAGCTAACCATTATTTTCCTAAAAAGCAATATATTACAAAATTGGAAGAGGTAATCTCCTAAGAAAAGTACCTTTTCAATATTTTCCCATTAACGGGCAAAGAATCTTTCCTACTAGACAAGTCTTGTAAAAGAAACATTAGTTGTCCAATTTTTTCAATAATTTGAAATGGGCCAAGCCATAGTCTTTGGAATTCGGTATGTCTACCTTTTCCCCAATGTGCCTTGTCCCATTTCAGAACTAAGTCACCTACTTCAAGGGATTTTTGACTGGAAAATTTTTTATCAAAAGAAGATTTGACTAATTGTTGTTGATGGAAGTGGGTTGCTTTACCATTTTCTCTTTCTTCTTTGAGTTTGAGAATTCGAAATTATCTAGCTTGGAGAGAGGATGAAGGGTTTTCATTGATAAATTGTACTAGGGAAAGAGATGGGATTGTTACGTTTGTGGGAAGAACAACTTCTTTTCGATAAACTAAAGCAAAAGGAGAAGAACCAATAGAGGCTTTCTAAGTAATATCATCTACCCATAGAGAAAATGTTAATGCTTTATGCCAATTTCTGTGATTTTGATCAATAGTTCTTTTGATAATTCTAATGAGGTTTTCATTTGTTGATTCTGCTAATCCATTAGCTTGAAGATAATAATTAGCTGAATATTTTAACTTGAAAACTCGCTTAAGAGCAAATTCTACCATTGTATATCCAGAAAAGTAAGATGCATTATCAAACATTAACATTGAGGGTAAGCCAAACCGGGTAATTATGTACTAATCAATGAAATCTGTGATGTTTTATGTATTAGATATCTTTAATGGGACAACTTCTACCTACTTAGTAAAGTAATCAATAGGTATAAGGATGTACCTATGCTACTTGGAAGAGTTATGAATAATCTCACCAATTATATCTAATCCCCATTGTTCAAATGGTTGTTGGATGTTAACTGGTTATGAAGGGAAGGCTTTCTTTCTCTTCTAGTCGTGGTTTGACAACTTTTGCAATTCCTTGCATATTCATGTACATCTTTAAACACCGTTGGCCAGTAAGATCCTACAAGCAAGATTTTGTGAGTTGTGGTGTTTCCTCCAAAATGTCCTCCAGTTGGTCCATGTAATTCCTGCATGACCTTCTCAGTTTGAGGTTTCTCTAAGCATCTTAACAATACTGAATCATAATTCTTCCAAAAGAATACATCATTGACTAGCTCATACTGATTTGACTTCAATTTTAATGCTCCTTTTGTTTTATAGTTAAGGTGCATAGGAGCATATCTATTTTTAAAATAAAATTTCAAATCAGTATATTGTGATTGCCTATTGTTGAGGCTTACCTCTGATATTTTCACTTCATTACCTTGATCTTCTTCTTATGTTAACTGTGAATCTCCTGTTAACATCCTGCAAAAGCCTTAGCCCCTGACAATTTTGGCTGGCATTATTTCTACATCATATTCTTGGAGTGTAGTTATCGAATTAGTTCTTTTCTCCCCTGTTTCTCCTTGAACTAGTAGTTGTCTTACTGTAGGGTAGGGTACAACTATCTTTGTATGGGTTTTAAGAAGAAAAGGTTTGAAATGCTTCAGAGTTTAAAAGACAACAAATGCTTGTTTCTTTATAGATGAATAATTTAATTTGGCACCTTGCAACTTAGAACTAAAAAAGGAGATGGGTGCCTCGATATTTTCATCATTCAACTATGTCAAAGCTGCAACATACGAAGTATCAGATGAAAAGTTATATGATACAAAGTGTTTGAGAAAGTCATGAGTTGTAAATGAAGGGGAATTAATATTGGGTTTCTTTATCAACTCAAATGATTCTCTTTCATCCTTGTTCCATCTAAAGACTACATTTTTTCGTATCATCGCTTGAAGGGGTAAGATTATTTGTGAAAAATCTAGGATGAATCTGTTAGTAACATTTATTTGGCCTAGGAATGATTGCATGGTTTTCTTATTTGTGGGAGGGGAATTTTTTCTATCTCTTGGACTCTATCAAGATCAATGTAAATTCCTTACTTGGATAGTATAAATCCAATGAGTTTGCCTTATGGGAAAGAAAAATAAGATTTTTTGGGGTTTAAGGAAATGCCATATTTCATGCATCTTTAAAAAATGTGCTTGAGGTCACTTAAATGACTGTTCCTATCCCTGTAATAGACTGTGATATCATCTAAGTAAATAACAACTGATTTATTGATTAGAACTCTACAAGAAATGTCCATAGCACGTTGAAATGTGGCACCGACATTTATGAGTCTGAAAGGAATTTTCTAATAGGCATATGTTCCCCACTTGGTGTTGAATGTTATCTTTAACCTGTCATCTGGATGCAAAAGGATTTGATTATATCCTGAGAATCCATCTAGAAAAGACATTAATTTAGAAGCTACATCTGATTGTAGTACCTGTTCCATAGTAGGCAAGGGAAAATTATCCTTTTGGCAAGCTTTGTTTAGGTTTTTAAAATCAATGCAGATCCTAATATCACCATTATTTTTCCTCAGAGGTACCATATTCAATATCGATTTAGAATTCTTGATATGGAAGATTATCTTTGCCTTCAGAAGATTGTTCAATTCCGATTTAATTTGACTTTCAAGGTTTGGGTGAATTTTTCGAAGCTTCTGCTCAACTAGTTTTTCATTTGAAGTCATGGGTATGGTATGTTGAATTATAGAGGTATCATAGGTTTTGAGATCTGCATAATCACAAGAGAAGGCACCTTTATATGTTTTCAATAACCGGATGAATGATACTATTTCTTGAGATGCTAGGTCAAGACCTCAGTTGATATTTTCAGGTTTCTCATTTGATCCTAGGTTTACTACTTCAAATCTCAAAGTAGAACTTTGAGTTTTAGAGTTAGTAATTTTCTTAAACCTATCCTTCAAATCATAAAGATATTCCATCTTAACAACAGACTTAGGAATTGGGTTTTGATCAAGACTATTTTTTATTTCTATATCATGCTCATGCTCGTCTATGATCTTCTCTTCATATGATCCTTCTGATGTAAGGAAATTTACTATATCTGCATCATTATTGAATACTCTCCAATTTGTTATGTTGTCGAGAATAGATGGCCTAAATATTAATTCTATTCAAAATTTGTCTAGAATAAAGTATTTTGATGGTATAATTCTATATGCCACATTGGAAATTAAGTCAGCACTTGTGTTCCAGAGTCTAGGGATTGAAGAAATGTTGAAAGAAGAAAAATGAGAAGTCAATTTCTAAGCTAAAGATTAATAGTGTTTAAGATGCTGAGAAACACTGTGACTTGTATTTCTCACCTATTTCACAATTATTTTAGATTCACCATAGAATTGAAGGTATTTTACATTAATATTGATGGATTTATATAGTCCACGGATTAAATCTTCATATTCAACGATATTATTAGTACACTGAAATTCAAGTCTGCAGGTCAACATAATTTTCTCTCCATGCAGGTTGATCAAAATGCATCACGCTCCTGCACCATTTTCTGATTTAGAACCATCAAAATAGAGAGTCCAGAACAGAGAGTCATTATAAACTTTATCAACTAAATTTAAACACTTGGAAGCATTTGTTTGTGAGAAATTCTCAATTTTAGAAACTACAACATTATCTAAAAAGGGAGATTTATGAGCATTAAAAGATCCTAAAGAGGACTCAGCTGAGTAGTTTCCAATGATGTTATTAGTGAAGGCAATAGGTTCATTGCTTCCCTGATGGTCTATGACTGTATATTTCATGAATTTTTCTCTGTCTGCGTTGATTTGGTTTGGTTTACTGTTGCATGGCAACGACATGTGAGACCAATCAGTTGCAAAATAACCATGCAACTTTTCAAACCAATCCTTGCTGAGAATCAAACCATAAAGTTCAAGGATATAAGCCACCAATATATCAATTATTTGTGAAACTTTTGCATTAGAGGAAAGCCTAATTGAAACTGATGCTATTTCTCCAAGTACCTCTACTTTCGTCCTATCTAACTGAACTATGTGTATTGTATATTTTTGAGGTGTAATGTTCAATTTAGTACACACAACCCTTGGCATTATGTTTAAGGAGGCTCTTGAGTCAACAAGGAAGTTATCAACATTCCTGTTGAAAATTTCATAAGTAAGAAGAAAGGGAGGAACACGAGAAATTGATCTATCACCAATCAGAATCAGATCTAAGGGATCTAATTTATTTGAGGATGAAGGAGGTCTTCCGATATTGTAGGTAGCTTAAGTAACTACTGCAGATGGCAGAGGGGATAATGGAACTACTTTCAATTCTCTTAACAAGATTTTTTGTTGTTGTTTGAGTTTAGTGAGCTATGAAATTTGATATTATCTATAGTATTTTTCATGTCTTCCACTATATTGTATTCGACCGTATCCTAGATTACCAATGTTTTTGAGTCATTTGAGGAGTTTAGAGGAATATGTTCGGTTTGGATGGTCCTAGATTTCTTAGTTACTATTTTATTTTTTGCAATAGTAGTAGTTTTTTGCTTCTGATTTGTGGTAGACGTGTTAGGATAATTTTTTCTTCTAGTAGTTATTGGCATTACTTGTGCCTCTTCTTCAGTTGGGAGAATAAAATCCCACATCCCATTTAGTTCAATTTCTTCTTCTGTTTCAACTTCTTCATCATTTGGTGAATCTTCTCCTGATCCTTGGTCAGATTCAACATTTGAAATGGTGTTTGGGGGTTGTGATGTAGAAGATGAGTTCTTTTTGAATGATCAGAAAGGTTTTTTAGGAGCAGAAGTTTCTGCGAGTCGTTTTTTAATTTATACCATTTCATTAGACATTTTTTTTAACACTTTCTGAAGGCCTTCCAGATCGAAAGGGTCCTTTGAAGTTTTCTTCTTAGAGTCATATTTAAATGTTACTTTCTTGGTCTTCCTCTCATTTGTTTGTGATTTTTTTTCCAAAGCTATGATTCTTCTTTCTACAGACAGAGCTTCTTTCATGTTTTCTACAAGGGTAGCCTTATTGGCTCTATCTACAAAGATTGCAATATTAGAAGGAAGAGATGATATATACCATTCTATTTGTACATCTATAATAGGTTTAGAGGCAGCTGGGATTTCATTTAGCAATTTGTTAAATCTAGAGTTGAAATCTTTAATATTTTCATCTATATTAGATTTTAAATTAGCAAGATCATTGATCAAGGATTCTATGGTTTTTTCATCACCAAATTTTGCAAGAAAATACTTCTTGAAAAGTATCCCAGTCTCTAATTGAACCCACTGGAAGGGAAAAATACGAAGATGCAACAGATCATTGAAACATATAATGAAACAGTCTGACTACAACATCTTCATGTGCAACCCCATTGAGATCCATGGCTAACATAAAATTGTTTATATGTTCTTCGGCCGGGAGAGCATCATCAGGATTATACTTAGGCAGCCATTTTTCTGGATTTTTTGGGAGTGCATTTGGATTTGCAACCAAGGCATCACTAAGATTTGTCCAGGGTTGAGCAGGTTTATTGGCCATAACTTGAGTTGAGGACTGAGAAAATGGGCAGGTGAGTCCAGAAGTAGGTATACATGGCAAACAACTTACTACTGGGTTAGCACTGATAATTGTAGTACTAACGGAGGAAGTGGATATTTCGAAGGTAGTGGATTGAGTAGAATTGGATGAAGGAATAGATAGGGGGAACGGTGATGTGATCTCTCTAGTATCTGATTCAGATACTGATGAAGTGACTTTCCTACATTGTGGAGGGATAGAGAACTCGAAAGGAGTGACCCCAAGTTTCTCACCTTGTAGTCTAGTTAATACACCCGTTTTTTGTAATAAGGAGGTAATGCTTTCTTCAAATAATTCGCGTCTCTCTGGCTTCTCTACAGAAATGGATATCTGCTCCAATTTCTGTATCAAAGAATGAATTGTAAGATATTAGAAAACATAATATGGAGATGATGGTTTCCTTACTACTTCAGGAGACAAGGGATAATTTTCTACAACTTCAGATTTCTAGTCAGGGGATTCTGAATGAGATCTAGAAGGTATAGAAGTGGTGTAGGGGTTTTGAATCTTGTGAATGCTTATCGAATCATCTTTAGGTTTATATGCCATTCACTACTGAAGTCCCTCCTTCTAGCACTAAAATGTTGCAGCCTCAGAATTTTGTTGCCGAAACATGGGGGATAACCACCCGGTCTGGACCTTAAGACAACTCCTTTTCCGTTTAAAGTGGTGGCTCCAACTGGAGATAATGGGGCTGGTTTCCCAATGTTGGTTTTAAGATGAGAGTGGCCAGTTCATGAGTGTTTTGAAATAGAATAATGATAATCTAAGTGACTTATTCTATGATGCAATTTCCCTAACTTAACTTATTCTAATATAAACTTGTGTGTTCTTGTATGGTATGCAATATACAAAGATATCCGTTTAACATGTGATAATAAATATTGAACACAATTAAATGGATATGATATCGTGAATGATAATTCCTTTAACTAAATATTTAGTCAAAGGAATTTATAAAATATATCGTATGTTCGATGAGTTATATATGCAAATTAAAACTTCAATTATGGCATCATACAAAAGTGAGATTAATGCTTAACAAAAACAATAAATCTCACATATAATTAATGAAAATAAAGTTTTTCCACTAATTAAACATAGACATAATTATGCATACATGATAATAGTACCATATGTATGAAGTCCTGCTCATTTGACCAATGGTATAGACCAACTTCTTTCTTCGAATCAAATTGTCTCCCAAGAATACAAAAGTGCATCAACAAAGGAAAGTAGCCTGATATCTAAAATAAAAGATCATGTTCCATGATTTCACCAAAGAATTCACAAACTTACAATAGTGCATTCTTTGCAATTGTTTTTGATAAAATTATGGACCCTTCTCTAAATGCATGAGAAGGGTATACATATTATTCTAGGTAAGTGTGAAAAAATAGATTAAACAAAATTTGAGGAGGTTCCAAACAACCTTCCTCCTACATAGGTAACTAAATCCAAAAATAAATAGAGACCAACTAAAAAAAACTAAGAGGATGACATGCTATCTTCGAGCTTATCTTTTAAATCGCAAATATCGATCATCAGTTGAATTTGATGAGGTGTCCCGAAATGAGATTTGAGTTGTTCTGTAAAGATTGGATCGGCAAGAGGTGGCAACATCCTTTGAGTCACATGAAGGGAATAGTTGAGGGTCATAATCTAGCTATGTGGCTTGACCAAATACTGCCAATACGACTCCCAGCGGATCATAGTCAGTTTTGTAATTGCATCTCTTTGATTCCCCACTTTTTCTTGCCAACCTTTACTCAAGGCAGTGAAGTCAGACATTTCTTTTGTATTATCCTCCTTCATGAGATTGGTAGCGAACAAGGTATGATTTATTGCCTTACTAATGTTCTTCGATACTCCATCTACCCTCACGACTGCCATCTTGGCTTGTTTTATCCTAGCATTGCGATCAGTGAAGAGGATGTCTTTGTGAGTTTCCTCAATCTTGGGTAGATTGGCCTTTATTCCATCTTCTGATTCCTACCATTCAATGAAATCAGAGATTTTGGTGTTTAAATCATTAATCTTTGTTCTCTGGTCAATGGCTTTTTCTGTGAGTTGGTCACTAGTAATCAGGTAGGGAGTGATGTGTGACAACTTCTGGCAAAAATACTCTTGTTGCTTGACTAGAAGAGAATTTAGTTCTAGAGCCTCTTTAATTAATTCCTGAGTGTCTATATTCTGGATTTTCCTTGTGTCTAGTGCATTCTCAGTGTTTACTTGAGAGCCCTTTTAAGAGCTAAGGGTTGCGCTATTGACAGTGTTACTTGGGGTAGGCTTATGCTTGGGCTTTAATAAATGCATTGGAATGATCTGGAGCCTCTCATTCCTGAATTCCTAAAATATTTGAAAATCTTTGAGTTTCAGGTTCACCTTTTCCCATTCAATTTCTTGTTCGGAAGAAACTGCTGACTATAACGAATCCTCAAAGTAACTATCTTCATGATTGTATGCCTTAAGGTTTAGTCCTATAGTGACATTGTATGCAACTTTGTTTTAGTCAAATTGCCTTGTAGGCAATGTATGAAGCCTGAGGGATTCCATTTGTGTTGATTCCTTAGTAGCATGAACAAAATTAGCTAAAGTGAAAGAGCCGCATTTGATAGGGAAAGTAGGCCATAATGACTTCTTGCCATCTTTAAGAACTTTAGTCAAGCCCTTTCCTACAGTTTGGTAGGCAATCTCCCTTCTTAATATCTTATTAGAAACATATAAAGGAAGGAAATGTAGATCAACAATGCTACCGAAAACCCTAATGTAGGTGAACCATTCCCTAATGAAATACTTGCCTACAACAAGCAAGTCTGCTACAACTTCTTTGGAAAACCTAGGGGCTTTCTCATTAAAAATCATTTGGTGTAGGGGCAACAAAATAGAATGAAATAATGAAATATCTTCTAAAACTGAGGTATGTAATTTGATTCCCATATTTTTTTATGACTGTGATGGATTGGGTAAGGATCTTGTATGGTCCATTTCCAACCCATGGTTGGAAATTTCATGCAAAAACAGATAACATCCATAATATAAACACAAAAAAAGAAGGGAGGGAGGTTATCTGAAGAGGAGGCTTCCTTTTGTCCATATTCAGTAATGGATGTAGCTAAGTTGTTAGATAGGATAGAAGGCCAATTCATGATATAGGAATTTACACAAGCATCGATCAAGGGAATCCATTCTATTGACAACTTAGTTTTACTTGGTAGTCCATACAATCTACATAACATTCTTGCTACATAATTGTAGGGGTTTTCCAAAGAGGGTATTGCATACATACCTGATTTTTCATTCTTGAATTTGTTCTCTAACATTCTCCAAGTCTAAATTAACCTGAAGGGGTCTGGGTTCTTCTTTGTGAAGTTAGCCACAAATGTGTTGTCATAGATTTCCTGTGGGTCAGGTATGTGATACATTGCCTTCAATTCTTCTTCCCTGAATGATCCTATGAGCTCCATCCTTGAATTATTGAACTACTTATTTTCAATGATAAGGTTTTAGACCACCCATCTGATCATGTCTGTGTAGGGGAGGATTTTGTCTCTTGCTCCTATCCTATGGAGGAAAGAACAGGAGGCATCCTTGGATTGAGGTCTTGAAGGCTTTGTTGACCCAGTTGTTGCTTTCATAACAATGATTTTAGGATGGTCATTCTCTAGTCTATTGTAAATTACTACCCAAGATGTTGCACCTCCAGCTGCATCACAGACTGTATCAACAAACATAGTATCCATCTCTGTATCCTTTATCTCAACAATGGTCTTCTTTGTTTGATTCTGCATCACCTTTCTTAAGGACATGTCTTTTATCGCTTGCCTAAAACAGACAAGATATATCAGTGCAGACGATATCAAGTAATTAAGACTGAAATCCTTTTTGAAATGAATTTGGATTTTGAGAAAGGTTTTCATGAGATGTTTGATTATAACTACCCATAATCTGGAAAATGATTATCCTCCCTCGGGCTGCTAAACATTAAATAACCTATCAACTCATTTTTTCTTATTATTTAAAATGTAATTTTTCCACATGCTTTACCTCAATCGTAGATCATGGTTTTTAAAGGTGTACCGTATAACGCTTATAAGATACATTGAGCGAAAGTCGATTGCGAAAATCGAAATATCACATTTCGCAAATTGCTAACGTTTGTCCTAAGGCATGTTCATGTTTTTTTTGAATTGTGAAATGTGATTTTATAATGACAAGATGAGGTTATCGCAGTGGGAAACGTTTTCGCATATCGTAATTTCTTAAAGGTGTTATAAACTAGTGATGCGGAAAGGCGCGATATGAAACTTTCAATATGATTTTCCTTAGCTTATTTTGCAAGTTTTTGCTAAGTTTTTTGCTTTAGAGTTAAGCATTATTATCCTAAGCTTAAAAATTTAAAAAGGGTCCCCATTTATAACTCAAATTCTAGCTATTGTTAGTTAAAAGTGGGCGGGTTATTTCGTAGTACAACAGGTTGATATTAAGTTTTATCAAGGTGCGATCAATGATTTGAGCTTAAATCTCTAGTTGTAGTAATTATAATTTTATTTTAGTATTCATCATATAGAGGAAGAACAAAAGTTTTCATTTGTGGATCTGAAATTAGAGGACCATGCTCTGGCATGGTGAGAGATACACATGTAAACCTTGAGGTTGGAGAGAGATCCTCTAGTGACTAAGTGGGAGGAATTTAAAAGAATCATAAACTCACAATTTTACTTATCGTGTTTATTGAGAACTAGTGGATTTGGTGATACTACTTCAGGTAGAGGTAGGGATAAAGTGTACACGAATACACCATAGAATTTATAATGATTTCCATGATGTTGGGTATCTCCCCAAAGAACCCCAAATGTACTCCTTGAGTATCTTGGGGGTCTACACATCGATATATAGAATCAAGTGATGTTATTCAAGCCCAAATTGGTGGACGAGGCTTTTGTGAAGGCACAGTATTTGGAGAACATAGTCCTAAAGAAAAGGAAATCAAGTGGATTGAAGTAGAAGGAGAAATATGATGCTTATAAGGAGGGAAAGAAGTGGAAAGGGGGAAAGATAAAAATACAATGGCCATAACACACCAATGCAAATATACCAGCAACCACTATAATATTGACAATCATATAGAGGAGAAGTTTTGGAAATTTCATCTAGATCTTAACTTGAAGAACAAAACAAAAGATAATAAGAAGAATAATCTCATGGCTACTGATTTTACAAACCAAATTTAGGGTATCTTGGATTTAGATGAGAATATCATATGTACTTTAGTGTAAAAGGAGGTGAATTTGAGTAGCCTTCAACAATAAGAAGAGTACAAAAATACCAAGCTCTTCCATATATGGATACACGTTAAAAATACCAATAATAATGTTATATTTAACTTAGGATCACAAGGAAATAACATTGTTAGCAAAATGATATTGGAAGTTCATGATCATCCGAGTCCATATTCATTGGGATGGGTAAATAAGGATGCATACATAAAGGTAATAAAATAGTGCAAAATAAAATTTTCTATTAGTGCTAATTTTATTGATAGAGTAGAAATAGATGTATTTCCCCTTGATGTATGTGGAGCGATGTTTGGAAGTCTCTATATGTATAGGTGGGATGTAATATTTATGTAGATTTCCAATCAGTACTACCTCATCAAGGATGGAAAGTTGTTTAGCAACAATAAGTATAAAGGCAAGTTGAGAATGTTGATGGTAAGTTCCGACCAAACCAAGAAACTAATTAGTGCTAGAAGGAAGCATGTTTACTTGTTTTTAAGAGAAAAATAATTTGTATAAAAGTTAGTAAGAAAAAATTCATCCCTAGGGGGTTCACTAAGAATATTAAATAAAAAATAAAAGAGATTGTTTAAGCATACAAGGATTTTATCGAAGAGCCTAAAGGGCTGACACCCAGAAGGAAGTGAAGCATGAGATCCAACCATTGTTGGACTCCCCATTTCCAAACATTGTGTTGTAAAGGAAGTTTATTGTAGAAGTGACGTGAAGAAACAATTACAATAGATACTGGAACAAGATTCCATTAAATTGGGTACATCATCATGTGGGTCACCCATTGTCATTTTTCCAAAGAAGGATGGGACTTCACAAATGTGTATAGATTACAAGGTGTTTACAATCTATAATGGGTACCCCCTTGCTATAATAGGTTATCGGTTGGATCAATTACAGCGAGAAAAATACTTCACCAAGTTGAGGCTTAAAATTTTGATATCAATGAGTTTGAGTCAAAGAAGATAATTGCAAAACCACCTCAAAACTAGGCAAAGTTTGTATGACTGGCTAGCCATGCCATTTGGCCTATGTAAAGCACCTTCAAGGTTTATGAGGTTAATGAATGATTCTATGTGCCCTTTTATAGATTTATTTTATTGTCTATTTTGGTGATATACTATTACAGAATGCTACCTAGAATGAGTGCATATCACATTTCACCTAGGTGCTGGAGACATTAAAGAAGCACATATGCTAGTAAACCTCAAGATTTGTGAGTTTTCACAATTACGTTTGTTGTATATGGGGTATGTGAAAGATGGAGGAGAGTTGAAGATAGATCATACCAAGATGGATTCCATCATGATGCTGGAAATAATACTCAGAGTAGGGGGGGCGCGGCGCGGTGGTGAATCAGTATTATCAAATCAGATACTTTTCATTTTTCATACTCGGATTTATATACGCGGCTTCAGTTCAGTATATCCACGTATATATGCGACTATGTTAAATGCAACTAGCGTACATGCAATAATATTATGATTCAGTTAGCTCATCTTTAGTAAATGCATCAAAACATTATTAACCTTATTAATAGTAATCAGGTGTAGTAAAATAGTACAGTTCATCACACATAAGAAGCATACACGAACACCATGATATAAGGTGGATACCCAATGTGGGTGAAAACCACCTGCTGCAATTCGTCTCTTTCTTCATTTAATAAGAAACTTCCTTTACAATGTACTGGTGCAGTCCTTTACCAATACGCAGGCTTCTACCTGTAGAAGGATACAACCTTCTTATCTTTTGTACTAGCCATTCCATTTACTAGTACGTAGGTGCTGGCCTACTAAAGGCTCCAACCTTCACACGTTTTCCAGCTGCTCCTGGAAGGGAGCTACAACCCCCTTGGCTCTTGTATTGGCCAATATGTTTACCAGTACGTAGGTGCTGGCCTACAATCATCCAGGGACCATGTTTCATACATTTTCATACTCGATCAATAAAACAATCACCATTGCAATACAACCTGCATCATCAATCTCTGAATCACCCAATACTGAAACCCTGTCAACAATGCAGTCACAGACTACATAACTCTGTAACAACAACCAGATCCAATAGCAACTTCAAATATCATACTTCATACTGTATATGCTACTTGGACGAACCCAACCTACGTGTATACGTGCTTTTACCAAAGACAACCTGCGTACAGATCTGCAAATTCTAACTCATAACTTTGCAGCTATTTCAGACATCAGAACATACCAAGATCATAACATTCATACAATAAACATGCGTCAATAGATCTAGTCTATCCATACTCAAACCATATAAAGATAATCATTCCAAGCCTTGACATCCCAATCCATCATTCATCATCCTTTGCATGAGTGCCTCCTTGGTTCAGATCAAGCAAGGCATCACCAACCCATAACCAGCATCTAGATCTCACACTTTATCAAATGTTCATCACTTACTCACTCTTTTCCATCTCTTGGCCTAATGATCTTCTCCTTATATAGGTTTAGGCTTCTCTCAATACCATGGTCCAAAACCATGTAGAAACAATACCATGGACCCAATACCTTGGGTCGTCATTTCGAACCAAATACCATGGACCAATACCAAAATACCATGGACCAAACACCACGGACCAAAACCATGTACGCGCTTTTCCTTCTGTGAACCTACATGTATACGTATACGCACCTTTTTCTCTGATAACCCACGTATATACGCACTTTCATCACGGCCAACCTGCATATACCTCTCTCTTTACCTGCTGCACTATGATCTATCCCCTAAGTGAGTTGCCATCACCTGTATCATACCTCTGAGTGAGTTGTCATCAAGGACAACACTTGAATCATAATGCCAACAATCTCCCCCTTTGGACTTGATGGCAACAACCACACCAAATCACTCTCCCCCTTTGCCATCAAGGGCAAAGGGCGGACCAAGATATTCTCTTCTTTGATCTTCATCTGTTGTCCATACTCCCCCTGAGTATCTGCTGAATCTCTGATTGAGCTCCCCCTTTGTATATGCCGAGATGTACCAATCTGTCCATGCTCCCCCTGAGCACATGCATGATCTGCAATCCATTCTTTTGGTCAAGCAAGATATGTTAATAAGCATCATCACCAAGAACTTCTAACCATAATGCCAACAATGCATTATTTGAAGTATATGCTCCCCCTGAACCTGTGCCATGCCATCAACAAAACAGTGACTGAACCATATCAGACTTATGTACTGCTGCTTTCTTTTTGAACATCATATACGCGACTCTGCAGCATCTAACTCGCGTATATACGCGACATGTCTTCATGAAACCCACGTATGAGGTTTGGAACACTAATGTTCCACTCTTCCAGCTACCTCTGAATCTGTCATGTTTGTGTACTCTGCTATGCCACATCTTTGTGGCTGTACTTCCTTTTTCTTCCATATCTTCAACTATGATGATGTTTTCTTCTTTTTCCAAACATTGCTTCTTCAAAGTTTCTTCAGACTTTCTTCCTTCTTCCACTTGTTTCCTTAGTTTGAGAATATTATTTTCTTGTTCTTCATTCAGTACCTGCAACATTTGACGAACTCTGAAAGCACATTCCAACTAATATTTTAAGCTGATAAATCTTTTTTGAGGGCATTCTCCCTTTTGCTATGTAGATCTTCTTGATCTATGATTTTATCTGATGCTTCATTTGCTTGTCCATCTTCAATCTGAGGTGATTCAGGATCTGAATACTCGCTTCCACTCACCGACAGGCTGTCATTATTCCTTTGAGCTGTCTTCTTCTTTTGACGCACTTTCTTTCCCATTGTTCTATGGATCTCCTTCAAGCGATCAAACTTCTACCAAAGGACCTGCTCTAATACCAATTGTTGGAAATAATACTGAGAGGGGGGGGGGGGGTGAATTAGTATTATCAAATCAAATACTTTTCATTTTTCATACTCAGATTTATATACGTGGATTCAGTTCAGTATATCCGCGTATATACGTGACTGTGTTAAATGCAACCAGCGTACATGCAATAATCTTATGATTTAGTTAGCTTATCTTCAGTAAATGCATCAGAACATTATTAACCTTATTAACAGTAATCAGGTGTAGTAAAACAGTACAGTTCATGACACATAAGAAGCATACATGAACACCATGATATAAGGTGGAAACCCAATGTGGGTGAAAACCACCTGCTGCAATTTGTCTCTTTCTTCCTTTAATAAGAAACTTCTTTTACAATGTTATGGTGCAGTCCTTTACCAGTACACACTCTTCTACCTGTAGAAGGCTACAACCTTCTTAGCTTTTGTACTAGCCATTCCATTTACTAGTACGTAGGTGCTAGCCTAGTGAAGGCTCCAACCTTCACACGTTTTCCAGTTGCTCCTGGAAGGGAGCTACAACCCCCTTGGCTCTTGTACTGGCCAATATGTTTACCAGTACGTAGGTGCTGGCCTACAATAATCGAGGGACCATGTTTCATACATTTTCATACTAGATCCATAAAACAATCACCATTGCAATACAACCTGCATCATCAATCTCTGAATCACCCAATACTGAAACCCTGTCAACAACGCAGTCACAGACTACATAACTCTATAACAACAACCAGATCCAATAGCAACTTCAAATATCATACTTCATACTATATATTCTACTTGGACAAACCCAACCTGCGTGTATACGCACTTTTACCAAAAGACAACCTGCGTACAGATCTGCAAATTCTAACTCATAACTTTGCAGCTATTTCAGACATCAAAACATACCCAGATCATAACATTCATACAATAAACATGCGTCAATAGATCTAGTCTATCCATACTCAAACCATATAAAGATAATCATTCCAAGCTTTGAGATCCCAATCCATCATTCATCATCCTTCACATGAGTGCCTCCTTGGTTCAGATCAAGCAAGGCATCACCAACCCATAACCAGCATCTAGATCTCACACTTTATGAGATGTTCATCACTTACTCACTCCTTTCCATCTATTGGCCTAATGATCTTCTCCTTATATAGGTTTAGGCTTCTCTCAATAACATGGTCCAAAACCATGTAGAAACAATACCATGGACCCAATACTTGGGGTTGTCATTTTGAACCAAATACCACGGACCAATACCAAAATACCATGGACCAAATACCACAGACCAAAACCATGTACGCACTTTTCCTTCGGTGAACCTGCATGTATACGTATACGCACCATTTTCTCTGATAACCCGCGTATATACGCACTTTCATCATGGCCAACCTACATATACCTCTCTCTTTACCTACTGCACTATGATTTGTCCCCTGAGTGAGTTGCCATCACCTGTATCATACCTCTGAGTGAGTTTCCATCAAGGACAACACTTGAATCATAATGCCAACACATGAAATGTTTGATGCTTGATAATGTTTCTGATGTTAGGAGTTTCGTTGAGGAAGCACAATACCTAAGGAAATTCATAGCCTCATTTTCAGTAATAGTAACACCACTCCACTAGATAATAAGTGGTAAGAGTTTCTAGTGGGGAAAGGATCAACAAAGGGCCTCTAAGGAGTTAAAGGAGAAGATCAATCAAGCACCAGTTATTCCATTAATAAACTTGCAATGACCCTTTAAACGAGAGATAAATGTGATTAGGTGTGTTATGGGAGCAATCTTGATGCAAGGAGGAAGGCTTGTATGTTACCATTTTGAAGTATTTCATGGGAAAGTTCTTAAATACCATACTTATGACAAGGATTTCCATGCCCTGGTGTAAGCTGTGAATAAATAGAAACATTATCTGATGGGAAAGGAGATAGTAATCCACACAGGCCAGCAACAAATACAGTACCTGCAGGTCTTGAGTAAGCTACAACAAGCCAAACATTACAAGCGGATGGGGTTTTTATAAAAGTTTCATTTACTGATGGAGTATAAGAAGGGTAGCACAAGAGACATGCCTAACATTGTTACTGGGAATAGTGTCCACTCAGAGCTGGTATTCCCACTAAGACTGGTAACTATCTTAGAAACAAACAAGTAAAGACTACTTTCGTTTTCCTTTATGAAAATAGATAAGAGTGGAACAAAGGACACCAACCTTAGTCTTGTGTTTGGTTCCTTACTTGATTCCTCTCCTTCTTGATAGATCTTTGTTGCTTCTTCTTCATCTACACAGCTTCAAAGAGCACATATGGAATCAAAGCAGCATACTGCTATCGAAGAACAGAGATCTATATTCATAAATAACACAGGACCAGATATGTATTAACCATACAAATGCATATACAATCAAACATACAAGAATATGGAGGAAAACTTGAATAGATTTATTAATATCAAGAATAGCAAGAGGATTACAACCAATAGTTCTGACGCAGCATCATCCTCTAGCAAGAAAGCCCTTCTTCACCTCAAGTAAAGCTTAGATCACCCAACACTATGAAGTTTCAACAGAAAACCAACAACACTTCTCTACAAGATACAAGATTCCAGCCTCCGGATCTCTGTTATGAGGGATCCATATATAGATGATTGTAGGGGTTTGAGTCATCTTCTGGGGTTTTTATTAGTATCTTTTCTCTGGTAGTTCATGATTCCACTTGTAGACTGATGATATCTTACTCATCCCTGGTCGAAAACAGAGAGGCAAGTGTCAGAAGGTGTTGTGCCCTACAACAACCCCCCATTTCATATCAATATTATCCCAAAACCATAATATGAAATGGGTCCCTTTTTTTAACTTTGGTTTAATTGGTATCAACTTAGTTCTATTCAAAAAGGCCCAAAGAGATAAAATAAAACAGTACCAAAAAGCCTTTTCAATACACCAATCAAAAGCCTTAACATAAAATTAATCTTTTGTCATTGCGATAAAGCGATCGCAAGCTCGCATATCGCAATGATAGAGGGAACACAATTTGAGGACATATTGGTTTTCTCCGATGCAAAATCGCTATCGGGTATCAGCAATAAATGAATTAACGCAATTAAAGCCCCCTTGCTCCGCTGCAATGCGATATCACTATCGACAATCAGGCGATAATGAATTAATGCAATAAATCTCCCCTTGCTCCGATGCGATGCGATATCGCTATCGGCAATTGGCAATCGACTATGCATGCCTTTTTAACTGCCCCACTCGCTACTCCCGACGCGATGTGATATCGCTATCGGCGATCGAGGATTCCAAATGGAACCAATATAATGATTTATGATTTCCCCCCCACGCCCGATTGCGATAAAGGCAAAAGCACCATTTTCACAGAGAATCTTAAAAGTGCTTTAATACGATTTATTCGTATTTAAGGACTTATCTTTCGAAAAGCCACTCATCCGCGCTCAACCGCCAAAACTCCCAAGGCATGCTTCAAATAAATCATTCGGCCATTAATCGAATTGACGGGCATTGATAAGATTGACAGGCCTTAACGACCATTTAATGAAACAGTAAGCCTGCGATCTATTTACAGATTTTATTCGAGGCCACCTTAAGTCAATCGTTCGCCATGTATTTATCAATATATATCTCAGTCTATTCGATTCATGCTATCATTTTGTGTATTACGCCCATTATCGTCTCTGTGCATAATTTTTTCGCAGAAACAGATTTAACCAGAATGGGGAAGAAGTCCAAGAAAACCACAATGGCTTCCGCTTTGCCGGGCGCAGGGCAACCTGTTGTTGATCCAAGCAATAAAAAGAAAGGGCTCATATCGGACACTACATGCCTAGGACTTGCCAGAGCTACTTTGCAAGGCACATATAATCTGATTGAAGCCGAAGAGCCGAGGGTGACAACAATACAAGTTTCAGCTGATAGCACTAGCAAATACGAGGCTAATCTGAGCTATTTAGCCAACTCTTTTCTTCATCGAATAGCAGCCCGGGAGCAAATCCTCCCATATACAGATGTGGTTAGATGGGCGATTCAGGAAATCCCACTTACCGAAAGAACTTTTAGCACCACAGATGGTAGAATTTTTGGTTCCTTTCGAGCCGAGGATTTAAGGCAAATGTATCATTTGTCGGAGGTAGAGAAGAAGCATAACACGACATTCCTGGAGAAATTCCGAGCTAAGAATGAGACTGAATACGAACCCATTCGGGGTTGGAGACAAAATCCAGCAAAGCACAAGCACGAATCTTCGGGTAAGTACTCAGTCGATTCTCTGTGCTCTCCTTATTGCTATGCTGGGATAATGATGTGCAGATTGTGGGGATCACATGATTCCGCCAATTTTACCATAGAAATGGTCCCCTTAATGGAGGTGACATGTAGTGGCAAAATAATGGATTGGGTAGATATAGTGTCTGATAAGTTAGCATCTGCAATTCTTGATTTCAAATTCAAGTCCCACGTCACTGAAAGGTTCATCCCCCCATTTTACTACACTGCCTATGTATTAGATGTCTTATTTTTTAATTCTGAATTTCCTGTGCTCGGATGGAGGTGGACGTCGTAAGACCCTGCACCCGTCCACATATACCATCAAAAGTTGTGGAAGACCAACTACAAACACCATTTGTATCAAATATGCAACAGTTTCATGTTGCCCATTCATTATTTTATTTTCAATAAGCCTGCCCCTAAGATTTCCTACCAAGCAGGGGTGGATTTAACTTCCATAGGGAGTTGGTTTGGGGAGGAGAAGTTCACCTATATGAGATTTTTTGGCGGTCAAGCCAAGCCCCATCTTCTTCCTCCATACATCCCTGATAAACTACTGGCCAGAGAAATAGCATATCAGATCATCGCCGAAGGGGTTACACAAACCCTGAAGAAAGCTAAGAAGCATGTCTGGCCCTCTTTTCCATTGAGAATTGGTATTTACGCTCTGCATGATTTCAAGCATGCAGAGAAAGAAGCTGAGAAAATAAATTCGCTAACCCTGGCAACTCTAGCGAGCAGGTGATTTGATCCAAACAAAGTCGCCTACAATGCACTCGACCAGGCCAAATTGACCAAGTTCGAGAATAAAGAAGATAGATTTGAGGACTTGTTCGCATCGGCTGAGTCGATGTATCAAGTTAAATCACTCGCCATACTTGAATACAACGATGAGGGGCTGGTCGAATTCAACAGACTTAGAGAGCAAAGGCTGCAAACTCTACCTCTAGACCTGTTAGCGACGACTCCAACAACAGAATCAAGTGAGCCTGAGCAGCGACTTGATAAAGAACATTCTATTACATCAAAGAACCATGAGGAAGTGCATGATCAGAGACAAGAAGAAGCCCAGGCGCAATTGCATAGACAGGAAGAGACCCAGGCGAAAGTGCAAGAACAGAGCAATTTAAAAGTAAATGAAGATACACAGATTGATCCGAAATTGCTCCAGGAATGGCAGCAATTTAATTCAATTATCGTCAGTCTAGAATGCTCTAAAGATGACGATATTTCAAAAGAGGGCAACGCACAGGAGGCGACTTCAAAGCAGGTGTCAGGTGAAACCAATGACCCACCCAAATCAAAGGAAGCGGAAATAATCCCAAAGGATCCATCAGGCGAAATCATTTTGCAGATTGAAGAGATTCCTCCCTTGGATGTCTTCTATAGCCCAAAGCATAAAGCTGTAGTGAAATGACAAAGGAAGAGGAGAAGGACTGATCAACCTTCTTTATTCCCAGAACTAACAGTAACGGGCAATGTGGTATGGAAAGAAGAATTTGACCCCTCTGATGACTTGAAAAAGCTATCGCAATATGCTGGAGCTTATTCGGCGGCAACAATAGATAAATCATCGGAGGTGAGTAGTTTATTAAAGACAAAAGATCAGGACATCTTTTCGCTACAGGCACAATTATCGGAAGCGCAGCAGAAGGCAGAGCCGACAGAACAACAATTGCTAGTACAACAACAAATAAACAATCAGCTGACTAAGCAATTGCAGGAAGAAAAATAGAGGATTGACGATAGCACAGTCCAAAAGCAAAAGGAGCTATTGGAGGCACTGGCGCAACTAAAAGAATCAGCTGGGGAAATGCTAAAATCCAAAGATTAGCAGATCGCTCAATTATCAGCTCAACTTGAGCAAACAAGAAAGCTCCCGCAGGTAGATGAGTTTAAAGTAGAGGCATTTCAATTAAACGAAGGATTGATAAATCGGATGAAGCTTTTGTGTCAGCAAATCAGCCAGGCAAAACCATTGTGCGACTTAGTGGCATCCATAAGTGAAAAAGTAGAAAAGGCAAGGACATATTTGGATCAAGCCGAAGAAACATTGACAAATTTTATGGAATGGCAAGATTTCGATCAGGGATAGGAAGCTAACCTACCAAGGATTCTAGAATCACATAAAGAAATATTATTCACAGAATGGCAATCTTAGTTAATGAAGGCATAAAGAGTGATTTTGAGATGCAAGGCAACCACTAGTAATTTGGTTGAATTGGTAAATAATACTCTTTACCTTTCTAACATGATTTCTCAATGTACTCTAGGCCAATTAACAACAACAAAGATGTTGGAGCATTCATGCTACCCAGAGCTGGAGAAAAATGGAAGGTTAATTACGGGAATCAACAGTTTGACATGGGATGCCTATTGGTTCTTTTTAGTGAAGCCGCACAGCTAGAGAGCCACCCTCAAATGCTTCACAGATGCGATCAGGTATATTATACCCGATATTCAGGATGCCACCTTTGCTGCCCAACTCAACTTGCGCCTCAACAGACCACCCGAAGTGGAGCCAATGATTGCAATAAGCCAGCTCAGGTTTAAAAGCAAATAGCCTGAGTCATGATTCACATCACCGACTGCCAGATCGCTCCCAAGAAGATAGATATTATTAACTAATTCCAATTAAGTAGGATTTTGTTTTCATAGATTTTTTTAGTTTAGTAGTATTTATAGACCCTTTCATGCATTTAGAAAGGGTCGTAAAGTTATGTATATGACTTAAACCCTGAAGTTGCACTATTGTACTTCAGGGATATTCTTTCACGAAACTGGACCAATCATTCTGATTTTGATAAGGAAGCTTTTATACAAATGTGCACTACTGTCTTTGTTTGAAAGCATTTCTACGTTGAAGGAAGAATTTCAAATAGCGATTGATATTGGGATTGATTAGCAGCTCATATGGTACTATTATCTATGTCTGGACTCATTCTTGTTATATGAATTGTCATTTGATTGCTCTTGCTATTATCGCTTATATATATGTGTTTTAACATCATCCTTTATGCATCCCACTATTGGCTGTTTATAGCATGCTTTTCTCTCAATCATATATGTATCGATGATATAAATGATAAATGCAGTAATTTTTTGTTAATCACTTTGTTTAACTATTTAGATGAAGTAATCTTTAAATGATCGAATATCTATGTTTATTTTACAAAGTCATCTATATGCCTGTCAATAGACAAACATTATTAAACACTACATTTCAAAAGAATAGTTGTTCCCGGGATTAGTATTAGTTTTCGTATTTTTGTTGATAAATTAAGTTATCCACCTATCATTAGAATAGAAAACCCATCACTAATCCACCCCTCTTATTCATTATCGGGAAACTGGTCCCGTTATATCCAGTCAGAGCCACCATCCCAAACAGAAAAGGAGTTGTACTAAGGTCCGGACCGGGTGGTTATCCCCCAATGTTGTTGCAGCGATTTTCGAGGCGTCAACAGAAGGGAAGCTTCTAGAAGATTCCATGATCTTCTACCTTGCAAATTGTCTCTGTCGTTTGTCCATTCTCACCCATCACACCCTATAAAGGGGCCATCCAGTATGCATCACACCCTTTACACTGGGAAGGTGATATGCATCGCACCCTTTGCACTGGGTATTCAGTATGGTCTAGTTTTGACCGTTTCTGAATAGTTTTTAGTGGAGAACTTCTGGGAGATGATGTAATCAGCTGACCTTGTTCCTTTAGGTAGTGAAGCAACAATTTTATGGACTTAGGAGCCCTCAGTTTATGGACACTTATGATTGGGGTTGCAATGCCCAAAAATGTCTATAACAGTTGCCCCCTTAAAAGCATGAGGTCATTAATATTTTGATGTCAGGTGAAATGCTTTATCATGAGGATCTGAAGTTTTTTCAAGATGGGAGGCGACCTGTAATAAGATACAATACAATACATTATCTTCATAATATTTTTCATGATCTAGTTAAGGCAGACATTCCCATGCTCAACTTTATAAATTCATTTTCATGTACATAGGATACACAATCGTCTGTGTAGAAGACTGATGATTCGGACTCATCATCCTTTGATTTGGATGATCATCTATTTGGAAATGATGTACATTTGATGTCTTTATATTCCTGAATATATCACAGCCCGGATCGATGAAACTAGATGCAGGGTCTTCAAAACTCGTTCAATCTTCACTTGGAGTACAAGTAGATCCATGTGAAAAATGTTCTAGAGTCGAACATGGAAAGACATCGCCTGATTACCAGCCAATGATGTAAGCTGTTAACAGGTGCGAGAGGAATCACCAATAATGAAAATGACCCCCAAGGTACTATAGTACAATTCACGCGGTTCATTCCCTCATTTTACTACAGTGCCTATGTATTAAATGTCTTATGTTTTAATTTTGAATTTCCTGTGCTCGGATGGAGGTGGACGTCGCAAGACCCCGCACCCGTCCACATATACCATCAAAAGTTATGGAAGACCAACTACAAACACCATTTGTATCAAATATGCAACAGTTTCATGTTGCCCATTCATTATTCTATTTTCAATAAGCCTGCCCCTAAGATTTCCTACCAAGCAGGGGTGGATTTAACTTCCATAGGGAGTTGGTTTGGGGAGGAAAATTTCACCTATATCAGAGTTTTTGGCAGTCAAGCCAAGCCCCACGTTCTTCCTCTATAAATCCCTGATAAACTACTGGCCAGAGAAATAGCATATCAGATCATCGCCGAAGGGGTTACACAAACCCTGAAGAAAGCTAAGAATCATGTCTGGCCCTCTTTTCCTTTTAGAATTGGTATCTACACTCTGCATGATTTCAAACATGCAGAGAAAGAAGATGAGAAAATAAATTCGCTAACCCTGGCAACTCTACGGAGCAGGCGATCTGATCCAAACAAAGTCGCCTGCAATGCACTCGACTAGGCCAAATTGACCAAGCTCAGGCATAAAGAAGATAGATTTGAGGACATTTTCACATCGGCTGAGTCGATGTATCAAGTTAAATCGCTCGCCATACTTGAATACAACGATGAGGGGCTGGTCGAATTCAACAGACTTAGAGAGCAGAGGTTGCAAACTCTGCCTCTAGACCTGTTAGTGACGACTCCAACAACAGAAATAAGCGAGCCTGAGCAGCGACATGATAAAGAACCTCCTATTACATCAAAGCAATAGGAGGAAGTGCATGAGTAGAGACAAGAAGAAGCCTAGGCAAAATTTCATAGACAGGAAGAGACCCAGGCGAAAGTGCAAGAACAGAGAAATTTAAAAGTAAATGAAGATACACAGATTGATCCGAAATTACTCCAGGAATGGGAGCAATTTAATTCGATTATCGGAAATCTGGAATGCTCTAAATATGATGAGATTTCAAAAGAGGGCAACGCACAGGAGGCGACTTCAAAGTAGGTTTCAGGTGAAACCAATGACCCACCCAAATCAAAGGAAGCGGAAATAATCCCAAAGGATCCATCGGGCGAAATCATTTTCTAGATTGAAGAGATTCCTCCCTTGGATGTCTTCTATAGCCCAAAGCATAAATCTGTAGTGAAACGACAGAGGAAGAGGAGAAGGACTGATCAACCTTGTTTATTCCCAGAACTAACAGTAAAGGGCAATGTGGTATGGAAAGAAGAATTTGACCCCTCCGATGACTTGACAGAGCTATCGCAATATGCTGGAGCTTATTTGGCGACGACAATAGATAAAGCATCGGAGGTGAGCAATTTATTAAAGACAAAGGATCAAGACATCTTTTTGCTATAGGCACAATTATCGGAAGCGCAATAGAAGGCAGAGAAGGCAGAACACCAATTGCTAGTACAACAACAAATAAACAATCAGCTGACTAAGCAATTGCAGGAAGAAAAATAGAGGATTGACGATAGCACAGTCCAAAAGAAAAAGGAGCTATCGGAGGCACTTGCGCAACTAAAAGAATCAACTGGGGAAATGCTAAAATCCAAAGATGAGCAGATCGCCCAATTATCAGCTCAACTTGAGAAAACAAGAAAGCTCCCGCAGGTAGATGAGTTTAAAGCAAAGGCATTTCAATTAAACAAAGGATTGATAAATTAGATGAATCTTTTGTGTCAGCAAATCACCCAGGAAAAGCCATTGTGCGACTTAGTGGCATCCATAAGTGAAAAAGTAGAAAAGGCAAGGACAGATTTGGATCAAGCCGAAGAAACATTGACAAATTTTCTGGTATGGCAAGATTCCGATCAAGGACAGGCAGCTAACCTACCAAGGATTCTGGAATCACACAAAGAAATATTATTCACAGAATGGCAATCTCAGTTAATGAAGGCAGAAAGAGCGATTTTAAGATGCAAG
>APFE030793692.1:495762-520384 GCA_000404065.3 Pinus taeda
TCAATCCTATGCTCCTCTGGAATATCTTTTACCCTTATGTTCAATTTTTGGAACTCCTCAATGTGCTCCATTATTGAACCCTTCTGTTTGAGACTTATCAATTGGCTAAAAAAAGTGTTGCTTTTTGTATCCTCATAATGTGCTATCAATTCTTCCGTAAAAATTGCCCAAGTGATAAATTGTTTACGAGAGCAAAGCCATTGATACCATACAAACTGATTGGTTCCAAATATAAAGTTGCCATACCTTTTGTGTGTTTTGCACATTATTGAGATCGAAAAAATGCTCCATCTGTAATATCCATGTTGCGGGATCCTTGCCATCAAACTTCCTCATATCGATTTTTGGAATATGATGGGTCTTCGATCCCACATTAGAGTCTATGGAATCATGATTAACATTTCTTTTGTTCGCATATCATGAGTTTCCTTTACTACTCTTTCACCCTTAGTGACCATTTCTTGTAGCAACTTATTCATATTTATCTTCAATTCGTCCATGTCTGTCTTCAAATCTGTCTCAAATCATCCATGTCTGTCTTCAAATCTGTCTTCCAATCGTCCATCTTAGCTTCCATGCCCTTTATCTTAGATTCCATGCCATTTATCTTAGCTTCTGTTAGCTTTTGTGAGGCTGAAATTTTTTGCACTTGGTCTTGTAATTTTGATATATCATGTAGCATTTCTTCCTCTTTTTCATGAGTCATGCTAGAGCTTTCAGGTTCCTTACTAGGTGTTTTCATTTTCTTTCCTTGGGGCATCAGTTACCAATAATAATACTCTACTATGCCCTTTGAATTCCTTCAAAATAATTTTTCAAACCAAGCTTAAGCAAAAATTTAGGAAAATCTACACACCTTTTTTCACTTTGTAGGAGCTCGATATTGCTTCTGATGTGTCTCTTTACTTTCCGATCATCTAGTTCGGAATTTGTGACCTGTAGTAGCGCTATGCGTCCTCTTTCCAATGCCACAAGTCCGACCCAAATTGGATACTCCAAGGAAGAGTTATGCAAAATCTCCCATAGTGACTTGATTATAGACTAGTTCAATAGAGCTAACTTGTACGATGTTCCACGAGTCACTGTTTCGACCATTGGATCTGAAAAATTCACAAAAGAAACTATAGTCTGTCCTCTTTCTGTACCTTCTTACGAAATTTCAATCCGATGCTCAGAGAGAATGTTATGACGATTTTCCCTAGGTCACGTGTTTTGAGTGTAATTCAGGAGTCTGGAAAAAGACCAACTTCCTCAGATCATATCTCTGCAAATGTCACGCAAAAGGCTCTGAAATTTGGACCCAAGGTTCAGCGCGATTTCTTCTGAAATGGGTTTTTTTTTTTACTTCTGAAACGTCACAGAAAAAAATTTATAGTGAAAATTCTACGATGACCTGTTTGGACCAGCGAAACCCTAGAATCCAAGCTCTGATACCAAATGTTATGAAACCAGCTCAAGAAAATATGGAAAAGATAGATCAACGCCTTAGAATTCGGCCTCTTCGACGGGGAAACCTCCTTTACATTACATAAATGAACAATTCTTGGATGATACAAATGACAAAACCTCCTTTCTATATATAGGAGTCTGAGGAGTCACAATATAACCTAGCCGACCTAACAATAATAATATAAAGCCACAAAAATAACAATAGAGGGATTCTATGGGGCACAGTAATAACAATATGGGGGCAATAGGGGCACAACAATATTAATAAGGGGTACAACTACCATAGTAATGGGGTAATCACTAGTATTATAGGGACCCAACAAAAAACATAAGTATATCCTTACCGCTACTGACTACTTTACCAAGTGGGTTGAAGCGATTCCTTTAAAGAAAACAAATTCTGAAGCTATTATTGAATTGATAGACCAATTCATCATTACCAGGTTTGGTGTCCTGAATGCTCTTGTTTTTGATAATGTATCTTACTTTTCAGGCAATGCTATGTTTGATTTCGCAATTAAAAGAGGATTTAAACTCAAACACTCTGCTAATTATTATCCCCAGGGCAAAGGCTTAGCATAATTTACAAACAAAATCCTAATTAAAATTATCAAGCGAACTATCGAATAGAATCATAAGAACTGGCACAAATCTTTAATATTTGCATTATGGGCTGACAGGATAACTCAAAAAGCTTCTATAGGTTCTTCTCCATTTAAACTTGTGTATGGAAAAGAAGCACTGCTACCAACAAATCTTGTCCTCCCTTCTCTAGCCCTAGTTCAATTTATTGAAGAAAGCCCTTCTTCTTCTTTACAACTTAGACATGACCAAATTCTAAAATTAGAAGAAGAAAGAGGAAAAGCCAAAATCATTCATGCGAAACATCAGTAGATCATCAAGTCATCATTTGATTCACTTTCATCCGGTTCCAAACAATTTCAAGTCGGTGATTTAGTCCTGAAATGGGACAAAGCCCATGAAGATAAGGGAAAACACACCAAGTTTCAGAACATGTGGCTTGGACCATTTCAGATATGTGAAAAGATAGGACATTCGACCTTCATATTACAAGATTTATCAGGGTTGAGAGATTCTCTCCCTGTTAATGGCCTTATCTTAAAGAAATTCTTCAATTGAGGAGGTAACCCCTTCTCCTTTTAATAACATTTTTGTAGTTTGTAGGAGCATTAGAAAATAAAGTTGTGAGGTATCTTCTATTTGACCTTTGATGTACTTAAAGAGTTGTTCAAAACAAGTAGTGTGATATTTACTTTTAAATAAATAGAAGTCTTAAACAAAATGAATGACTTCTAGGAAATTAGATATAATTGCATTCTGAAATTACACTGCAACCTTAGTGAACCCCTCTCAAAGTTTATAAATATTGTAAATCTTTTTAGATTTTCAAATTGGTCACAAGAAGGTTATCAATATCAAAATAGAAGCTAATCCAATTTCAGCATCCCCAACTCTTACCTTGTCATCCATCTCCTCTTAAGGAGGAAATTGTCTATCCCACTCACCAAAGCTTGTGATTACTCAGAATGTAATTCCAAGAATATTGGATATAAAAGATAAGAGGTCTTATTACAAGCCTGCTTACCATGTTCATAGGGAATAGTTTTGGCCGACATTACCAATACTGCATACCAATAGGTAATGGCTTCAATTGTAAGACAAGGGGTCTCATCACGAGCCAGCTTGTTCGGTTAGATTACTACCAGTGAATGGCATTGTCACTTAGCTGGCCACCAAACCAGGGAAATGGCTTTTTATCATCCAAAATAATAGAAAAGAGAAAAGAAATACAAAATGTGAAAAACATGTTTTGAATTCATTCTGTTAATCATGCTCTAAGGTGAATGGGACAATAGACAATGATATGGTTAAAAGGTATCCCTGCTGAAACTATGAAGGTTTGCTGGCAGCAGAGGCTCTACCTATGACAAAGGAATTAATTTTAAACGCTGATTTGGAAAGGCTTTCTGTTTTATCACTATCAACCAATAGAGGCCAATTTAAAATCTAGAATGTATCTAATTTTTAACAAAAGAGGGAATTAGCAAAGAAAGTTTTATTTTGTTTGGAATGCAACTATACCTAGTTATATTAGAATTTTCCCTTTTGATAAAATTTCTATTTTGAAAAAGTTTAAGTATTTCTATACTTTTCAGAGATAACTATTTCTTCCAGCGAATCGCCAATTGTTGTGCCCTACAACAACCCCCCATTTCATATCAATATTATCCCAAAACCATAATATGAAATGGGTCCCTTTTTTTAACTTTGGTTTTAATTGGTATCAACTTAGTTCTATTCAAAAAGGCCCGAAGAGATAAAATAAAACATTACCAAAAATCCTTTTCAATACACCAATCAAAAGCCTTAACATAAAATTAATCTTTTGTCATTGCGATAAAGCGATCGCAAGATCGCATATCGCAATGACAGAGGGAACACAACTTGAGGACATATTGGTTTTCTCCGATGTGAAATCGCTATTGGGTATTGGCAATAAATGAATTAACACAATTAAAGCCCCCTTTCTCCGATGTGATGCGATATCACTATCGGAAATCAGGCGATAATGAATTAATGCAATAAAGCTCCCCCTTGCTCCGATGTGATGCGATATCGCTATCGGCAATCGACAATCGACTATGCACGCCTTTTTAACTGCCCCACTCGCTACTCCCGATGTGATGCGATATCGCTATCGGCGATCGGGGATTCCAAATGGAACCAATATAATGATTTATGATTTCCCCCTGACGCCTGATTGCGATAAAGCCAAAAGCGTAGTTTTCAAAGAGAATCTTAAAAGCGGTTTAATATGATTTATTCGTATTTAAGGGCTTATCTTTCGAAAAGCCACTTATCCGTGCTCAACCGCCAAAACACCCAAGGCACGCTTCAAATAAATCATTCGGCCATTAATCGAATTGACGGGCATTGATAAGATTGACAGGCCTTAACGGCCATTTAATGAAACAATAAGCCTGCGATCTGTTTATAGATTTTATTCGAGGCCACCTTAAGTCAATCGTTCTCCATGTATTTATCAATATATATCTCAGTCTATTCGATTCATGCTATCATTTTGTGTATTACGCCCATTATCGTCTCTATGCAGGATTTTTCCGCAGAAACAGATTTAACCAGAATGGGGAAGAAGTCCAAGAAAACCACAATGGCTTCCGCTTCGCCGGCCACAGGGCAACCTGTTGTTGGTACAAGTAATAAAAATAAAGGGCTCATATCGGACACTACATGCCTAGGACTTGCCAGAGCTACTTGGCAAGGCACATATAATCTGATCGAAGCCGAAGAGCCGAGGGTGACAGCAATACAAGTTTCAGCTGACAGCACTAGAAAATTCGAGGCTAATCTTAGTGATTTAGCCAACTCCTTTCTTCATCGAATAGCATCCCGGGAGCAAATCCTCTCATATACATATGTGGTTAGATGGGCGATTCAGGAAATCCCGATTACCAACAGAACTTTCAGCACCACAGATGGTAGAATTTTTGGTTCCTTTCGAGCCGAGGATTTAAGGCAAATGTATCATTTGTCGGAGGTAGAGAAGAAGCATAACACGACATTCCTGGAGAAATTCCGAGCTAAGAATGAGACTGAATACGAACCCATTCGGGGTTGGAGACAAAATCCAGCAAAGCACAAGCACGAATCTTCGGGTAAGTACTCAGTCGATTCTCTGTGCTCTCCTTATTGCTATGCTGGGATAATGATGTGCAGATTGTGGGGATCACATGATTCCGCCAATTTTACCATAGAAATGGTCCCCTTAATGGAGGCGGCATGTAGTGGCGAAATAATGGATTGGGCAGATATACTATCCGATAAGTTAGCATCTGCAATTCTTGATTTCAAATTCAAGTCCCACGTCACTGAAAGGTTCATTCCCCCATTTTACTTCAGTGCCTATGTATTAGATGTATTATATTTTAATTCTGAATTACCTGTGCTCGGATGGAGGTGGACATCGCAAGACCCCGGACCCGTCCACATATACCATCAAAAGTTGTGGAAGACCAACTACAAACATCATTTGTATCAAATCTGCAACGGTTTCATGTTGCCCATTCATTATTCTATTTTCAATAAGCCTGCCCCTAAGATTTCCTACCAAGCAGGGGTGGATTTAACTTCCATAGGGAGTTGGTTTGGGGAGGAGAAGTTCACCTATATCAGATTTTTTGGTAGTCAAGCCAAGCCCCACGTTCTTCCTCTATACATCTCTGATAAACTACTAGCCAGAGAAATAGCATATTAGATCATCACCGAAGGGGTTACACAAACCCTGAAGAAAGCTAAGAAGCATGTCTGGCCCTCTTTTCCTTTGAGAATTGGTATCTACACTCTGCATGATTTCAAACATGCAGAGAAAGAAGCTGAGAAAATAAATTCGCTAAACCTGGCAACTCTACCGAGCAGGTGATTTGATCCAAACAAAGTCGCCTACAATGCACTCGACCAGGCCAAATTGACCAAGTTCGAGCATAAAGAGAATAGATTTGAGGACTTTTTCGCATCGGTTGAGTCGATGTATCAAGTTAAATCGCTCACCATACTTGAATACAACGATGAGGGGCTGGTCGAATTCAACAGACTTCGAGAGCAAAGGTTGCAAACTCTGCCTCTAGACCTGTTAGCGACGACTCCAACAACAGAATCAAGCGAGCCTGAGCAATGACTTGATAAAGAACCTCCTATTACATCAAAACAACAGGAGGAAGTGCATGAGCAGAGACAAGAAGAAGCCCAGGCGAAATTTCATAGACAGGAAGAGACCCAGGCGAAATTGCAAGAACAGAGCAATTTAAAAGTAAATGAAGATACACAGATTGATCCGAAATTGCTCCAGGAAAGGCAGCAATTTAATTCGATTATCGGCAATCTGGAATGCTCTAAAAATGACGAGATTTCAAAAGAGGGAAACGCACAGGAGGCAACTTCAAAGCAGGTGTCAGGTGAAACCAACGACCCACCCAAATCAAAGGAAGTGGAAATAATCCCAAAGGATCCATCGGGCGAAATCATTTTGCAGATTGAAGAGATTCCCCCCTTGGATGTCTTCTATAGCCCAAAGCATAAAGCTATAGTGAAACGACAAAGGAAGAGGAGATGGACTGATCAACCTTCTTTATTCCCAAAACTAACAGTAACGAGCAATGTGGTATGGAAAGAAGAATTTTACCCCTCTGATGACTTGACAAAGCTATCGCAATATGCTGGAGCTTATTCGGTGGCAACAATAGATAAATCATCGGAGGTGAGCAGTTTATTAAAGACAAAATATCAGGACATCTTTTCGATACAGGCACAATTATCGGAAGCGCAGCAGAAGGCAGAGCAGGCAGAACAGCAATTGCTAGTACAATAAAAAATAAACAATCAGCTGACTAAGCAATTGCAGGAAGAAAAATAGAGGATTGACAATAGCACAGTCCAAAAGCAAAAGGAGCTATCGGAGGCACTGGCGCAACTAAAAGAATCAACTGGGGAAATGCTAAAATCCAAAGATGAGCAGATCACTCAATTATCAGCTCAACTTGAGCAAACAAGAAAGCTCCCGCAGGTAGATGAGTTTAAAGCAGAGGCATTTCAATTAAACAAAGGATTGATAAATCAGATGAAGCTTTTGTGTCAGTAAATCACCCAGGAAAAACCATTGTGCGACTTAGTGGCACCCATAAGTGAAAAAGTAGAAAAGGCAAGGACAGATTTGGATCAAGCCGAAGAAACATTGACAAATTTTCTAGAATGGCAAGATTCCGATCAGGGACAGGCAGCTAACCTACCAAGGATTCTAGAATCACATAAAGAAATATTATTCACAGAATGGCAATCTCAGTTAATGAAGGCAGAAAGAGCGATTTTAAGATGCAAGGAAACCACTAGTAATTTGGTTGAATTGGTAAATAATACTCTTTACTTGTCTAACATGATTTGTCAATGTACTCTAGGCCAATTAACAACAACAAAGATGTTGGAGCATTCATGCTACCTAGAGCTAGAGAAAAATGGAAGGTTAATTGTGGGAATCAACAGTTTGACATGGGATGCCTATTGGTTCTTTTTAGTGAAGCCGCACAGCCAGAGAGCCACCCTCAAATGCTTCACAGATGCGATCAGGTATATTATACCCGATATTCAGGATGCCACCTTTGCTGCGCAAGTCAGCTTGCGCCTCAACAGATCACCCGAAGTGGAGTCAATGCTTGCGATAAGCCAGCTTAGGTTTAAAGGCAAATAGCCTGAGTCATGATTCACATCACCGACTGCCAGATCGCTCCCAAGAAGATAGATAGTATTAACTGATTCCAATTAAGTAGGATTTTGTCTTCATAGATTTTTTAAGTTTAGTAGTATTTATAGACCCTTTCATGCATTTAGAAAGGGTCGTAAAGTTCTGTATATGACTTAAACCCTGAAGTTGCACTATTGTACTTCAAGGATATTCTTTTATGAAACTGGACCAATCATTCTGATTTTGATAAGGAAGCTTTTATACAAATGTGCACTACTGTCTTTGTTTGAAAGCATTTCTACGTTGAAGGAAGAATTTCAAATAGCGATTGATATTGGGATTGATTAGCAGCTCATATGGTACTATTATCTATGTCTGGACTCATTCTTGTTATATGAATTATCATTTTATTGCTCTTGCTATTATCGCTTATATATATGTGTTTTAACATCATCCTTTATGCATCCCACTATTGGCTATTTATAGCATGCTTTTCTCTCAATCATATATGTATCGATGATATAAATGATAAATGCAGTAATTTTGTGTTAATCACTTTGTTTAACTATTTAGATGAAGTAATCTTTAAATGATCGAATATCTATGTTTATTTTACAAATTCATCTATATGCCTATCAATAGACAAAGATTATTAAACACTGCATTTCAAAAGAATAGTTGTTCCCGGGATTAGTATTAGTTTTCGTAGTTTTGTTGATAAATTAAGTTATCCACCTATCATTAGAATAGACAACCCATCACTCATCCACCCCTTTTATTCATTATCAGGAAACTGGTCCCATTATATCCAGTCAGAGCCACCATCCCAAATGGAAAAGGAGTTGTACTAAGGTCCGGACCGGGTGCTTATCCCCCAATGTTGTTGCAACGATTTTCGAGGCGTCAATAGAAGGGAAGCTTCTGGAAGATTCCATGATCTTCCACCTTGCAAACTGTCTCTGCCGTTTGTCCATTCTCACCCATCGCACCCTATAAAGGGGCCATCCAGTATGCATCACACCCTTTACACTGGGAAGGTGATATGCATCGCACCCTTTGCACTGGGTATTTAGTATGGTCTAGTTTTGACTGTTTCTGAACAGTTTTTAGTGGAGAACTTCTGGGAGATGATGTAATCAACTGACCTTGTTCCTTTAGGTAGTGAAGCAACAATTTTATGGACTTAGGAGCCCTCAGTTTATGGACACTTATGATTGGGGTTGCAATGCCCAAAAATCTCTATAACAGTTGCCCCCTTAAAAGCATGAGGTCATTAATCTTTTGATGTCAGGTGAAATGCTTTATCATGAGGATCCGAAGTTTTTTCAAGCTGGGAGGTGACCTGTAATAAGATACAATACAATACATTATCTTCATAATATTTTTCATGATCTAGTTGAGGCAAACATTCCCATGCTCAGCTTTATAAATTCATTTTCATGTACATAGGATACACAATCGTCTGTGTAGCAGATTGATGATTCAGACTCATCATCCTTTGATTTGGATGATCATCTGTTTGGAAATGATGTACATTTGATGTCTTTATATTCCTGAATATATCATAGCCTGGATGGATGAAACTAGATACACGGTCTTCAAAACTCGTTCAATCTTCACTCGGAGTACAAGTCGATCCATGTGAAAAATGTTCTAGAGTCGAACATGGAAAGACATCGCCTGATTACCAGCCAATGATGTAAGCTATTAACAGGCATGAGAGGAATCACCAATAATGAAAATGACCCTCAAGGTACTATAGTACAATTCATGCGGTGTGAAAAAGGATTTGGTGTCAAACACCACGCAAAATCTCTCGGTCGAAGGCCATTAATGTAAACCTCTCGCCGAAACTGAGAAACTTGCCATTGAGGCATGCAAGCTTCAAAGTACTGAAAGGGTTGTTCCTAGATCAACTTCTTGGATAATGAGATGATGTCGACAAGAAGTGAGCCATTGTAGGAGGGCCTTAATGAATCCCACATCTACAACACAAAACGAAGAAAATGATTTTGGAGGTGAAAACAATCTGATGATACAGGGTTCAGGGTGGCAGTCATGAAAGCATGGAGCGTGAATGTATTGCACCGGGTGAGACACAGGTGAATTCTCTGAATGACTTCTCTTGAACATATCAGTGACACTGATGATGGATTCGTAGCGTTAACCCAAAAGATGGATGGTGTGATGGACCAATGGTGATATGACCAATGAACGGAACAACCCAACCAGACTCAGATGCAGAGAGAAAGTGTCATGTTCAAGAGCGACTTCCTACCAATAAAGTTTTTTCAAGTTTTCTTCCCAATTTTCCCTAGTCATTGCTGACCAATACCTCTTTATTTTTGTCAAGCTTGAGGAGGATAACATATGCTTGTTCTATAATTCGCCCTTTGGGTGAACCTGTCGCTATATTTTAACGAGTCTAGCGACAGTGAAACTCGTTCTCGTCCATTTGGATGAGTTTGTCACTATTCGGTTTTAACGAGTTTAACGACAAAGATAACTCGGTCCTTTTCAATTTTAGAGAGTATGAAAGGCATGGAAAGGAAACTCCAAATATTATTTTTCATCATATAATCCCTTAAGTCTGAAAAAGCATAAAATAATATGAAAGGGATGAATGTTCGGTAATTTTAACGAGCCGAACAAGACAAGCGCTCGATCTTTTTGTGTAATAATCCCTCAAGTACAAAAAGATTAAAATCTAGAGGAGGGATAACACTTCCGACGTCTTTATCGAGCTAGAGAGGATAATCGCTCGGTAATCTTTTCATATTTTAGAAGTCAGTTGAAAAGAGCTTAAAGGAGCCTCGTTTTTGAGGAACGAGTGATGATTTCGAGTAGCAGTTGATTCCAGGTAAGGTTTGGAATTTTCCAATCATGGCAGTGTCACAAGGATGCTTAATAGAATCACTCTTCGCAAATGTTCCTTGAAAGGGTAAACAATCAAATGGAGGCGAATGATCGGCTAAAAAAATAGAGTGGAGGTTATGATGAGAACATGACCAAGGCTCAAAAGTTGATGATAATGCATTTGCGATGGTTATTTACTAGAAAATTGGTTCATTTCTTAATGAGCTTAAACTCTGGGGGAAACATTTTTTCATTGCTTATGTTTATTTTTTAACAAGCTTGAATTCCACGTTAAAACTGCTCGTTCCAGTCATATAATAAGGATATCTCATCTAAGATGCCATTTTTTATGGAGCTTGCACCTTTTAAAGCTTTGCCCCAGATCCTTTCTTTATGAAAGCTAGGAAATGACCAACCTTATGAGTTTAAAGGGTTAGAGGACCTACAAATTTAAAAAATAAATGGTCGCTCTTCGCTTGCATGCAAAAAGGTTTGCATGCCCCCAAGTATAGGGAAAACTTCCCAGGTTACCATATGAAAGCTCTCCATCTGCGTCATAGATAAAATGCTTCCTTGGCGATGTCTACCGAAATAGACAAAGGTGAGTGGCGCAGTCGCCTCCACTCACATAACTTTGACGAGGGAGTCTTATTCTAGTCTAATCCCATTTTCCTAAATGGACAGGTGTGTCAGACCAGTCATATATCCTCCACGGAAATCTACTCTATACCCAACGTTTTCCTCCTGAAACAGACCAGGGTGCATGCCCCCTGGGTTTCTGTCATATCTCCTGAATCACTCACGCTCATTAGGTGGACGGACTAGAGATCGATGAGACATTCCTTGCGTGAAAAGACTATTTAGGGATCACATTTGACTATTTGCTATGTGTGAACTGGGGAATGACAGTTCTTCTATGATCTTGACCATTCTGCCTTCACGCGGAAAACACATTACTCTAAAGAGTGAGGAGACGACGGCTCCCATGCAATAAATATAGTCACGCCCAAGGAGTAGATTATAATCCAGTGGTCCTTGGACTACCATCACGTTCATGTGAATTGTTTTCCTTCTCAAAGTAATGGGTATGTTGGAAGGATCCCTAATGGTCGACTGGTTCCTTTGTCAAAGCCTGTCAGATTTCTCATTTCAGGCAAAAGCAATGGCAAACCAAGCGCATTCCAAGCAGTTGAGGAAATGATACTCATAGAAGCCCCTTCATCTATGATGGTACCATCCATGACCATTCTGTAAGCTTGTACAATGATTTAGAATGGTACACTAGCTGGTAAACGGGGCTTGCCTAGTAGATTCCAGTCGAAGGAAATGACTAGGTTGCTTGGAGGTGGGACTGAATAGATGGCTGGATATGACTCTGATGAACTTCCTTCCTGCGGTAAAGGAATGTGTAGACTGTCCCCAGGTTCATCGAAGTCTGTGTTTATGAAAAGAATTTGAATGGTGTCATTCTCTTTCTCTTCAGTGATGGTATCATTTGAAAATGAACATTCTGAAGGCAAGACCAGGTCAACTCCTGCCTCGACCTGTTGACTTTCTTCTGGTATGGATTCAGAGGGTTCATTTTCAATGATAGACATTTCGACCGACCACAATGGTGTGCCAGCTGGATTTTCAACCAGTGGTGGACTTGGAAATAGTTTCTTATATCCAGGAGGGAGCCGTAGTGGTGAAGCAGGACGGTCATCCAAAACTCTTTTAGCTTTCTCTAGGAAGGGACAACGGTGGACGACGTGATCGCCTTCACACAATTTACAAGGAAATTTGTGATTCCTTTTTTGTCCAAATACTTCACTTTCACTGGTTGATGGTGTGCTTTCAACATGATCATCAGAGGTTGACGACACCAGATTGTGCAAACGAGGAGACCAGTCCTTAAGATCCGAGGATTGCAAGGACAATCTTGATGATAGTGGTCTCCTTTGCAAATGACAACATGGAGATTTAGGTTTAGACAGTGCGGTGGTGAGGATTTTCGCTAGATGATGCCTGGTTGCCCCCTTTCGCTTTTGGTTCTTTCTTCTTCTTTTTCTTTTTCTCTTTCCGCTTCTTCTTCTTCTCAGTTACTTGATCTTTAGCTTTACCAGCTTTATCAAGCGAAGAGGAAGGAGGAGAGGGAGAAACAGATGAAGTAGAAGGTTGTGGGGAAACTCTAGTATCATCTAGTTGCTCACTTGACTATTCAAGAATTACGATATTCTGAACGACATAGGTAGAGAAGAGCCATACGGGCAAACCAATCTTCAACCCTGGAAGTGACAATGTGGCCATATGGGGTGCACCAACATCTCCCCAAGAGGAGAAAGAACTAGGATTTCCTCCAAGGGGAAATCCTTGGTTGGTAGAATCCATTTTTTTCAACCTAAAGACCAACTAGGGAACTTGTAATGTTATTCCGATTAAAATAAATTTTAGACGCTTTGACACAACTTGTTTTTTCAATTTTAAAGAGTCTAGAAGAAACAAAAGATGACTCTAGTTACCTTTGATTTTTAATGAGCCTGAAGTGACAAGTGCTCAGATGGACCTTTTCTATTAAGGAGTCTAAAAAGGAATGAAAGAGACTTCTCTAGAAATCTAGGCAGAGGGGATTACCAAACCAATCGCAAAACTACAGAATACTTTTTACGGTACGATAGTCAATCTTCTCGAAAGTTGTGTTCAGTGCATTGCGATTGATAGGGTGGCAGACACGGCTTCCTAAGGATAAAGGATGTAGCCTATTGTGGTCTCCCAATATATACTCGACGATACGTGGGAGCACAAGTCTGTACTGGCACTTGTCGTGTCAGAGTGGAGGAATCACCCAACCAACAATGAAAACAATAGTTACCAGGTTTTACGATGCCAGAATATGTCTCTAGCCTAGACTTCTAGATGTTATGCGTTAGATTCTGTTGTGGCCACCAACAACCCCCCTCCTTATGAAGTGTTCTTGCTAATACTAAATAAGTGGGGACCCTCAGTAAAAATCAAAAAATTAGTTAGTGTTACATTTTCTTTTTAGATGAAACTTACAACATCATGGACATAGGAAAATACCTTGAAGAATCTAAAAAACCTAAGTTTCATAATGAAGAAAATTAAATTCACTCCTTAAGAGATATCACATCATGCAAAGAATGATAGGGTACCTTCTAATGAGTTAAAATGATGAAAAACGTGAGATTGCGACATGAAACTTCATCGCATCGCATACGATAAAGAAGCACTCACATTAAAAACTCTAAAATTGCCGATATGCGATATCGCATATCGTGCATCGCAAAAATCACATGAATCACACATAAGGATTATAACAATTATACAATACTGCGATGTTGCGATACTACGATACTGCGATACTGTGATACTGCAATACCACGATACTATAAATTGCGACGTTGCGATACTGCGACCTTGCGATAAAAAACAGCATGATGAAATTGTGATAATGCGATACAGTGATCTGCGATATCGCAAAGCAAAATCGCAGGACCCCTCCATCGCAGTTGGTTCTGGCTCATTATTCGAGAAAACGTTTTCAGCCAAGAGTTGGTCATGTATTTTAATGTGAATTAATGAGTTATTGCCAGTTTTTAATGAAGTATGGTGTTGTCTTTTTCGAAGAACTAGCTCACGTAAGGTGGCATGTTTTGCATATCTTCGGCATTTAAAGTTTTCTTGTCATTATCTTTTATCATTACTTCTACCTCATTGTAAACTACAGGAAATAAGGATGAAGCGTTATACAGGGTACTATGCAGAAAACTATGAGCAGGAAAGGCAACGCTCCAATGTTCATTTCGGAAGGCACACCTAATCCACTTAAGGAAGAAAAAGAGCCACAGAACTCTTATGAGGCATCTATCACTGATTTCTCATATGCAGCCATGGTTGAATCGGTACTGAATGATGCTGATACAAGAAACAAACAGTTTAATTCTCAGGATCAAGAGCTCACAGAATCACTACTTTTACAAATTTTGAGCTTTATACCGGATGAGAGAAAAAGGCGCAAGAGGAAAAAAACATATCAGGGAAGCCCGAATCAAGAAACAGAGGCAGTTTCTGATGCGTGATTAGCGCTTAACACTAATCTCGCATCGATAAGAAAAAATGCTCGAAAAGGAAGGCCCCTAGTTACTCAGTCACCTGCAAGCCCCGAAAATTGCAATAAATCAGCGATAGAAACAAACTGGAAACATAAGACTAAAGGAAAAGAAGAAGCAGTCCAAGGGTTAACCAAGTTGAAATGGGATTTTTACCAGGTATACATGGTAATGACACATAGTCATTGGATGACTCTCAAGTATATCATCAATTTTAGTGAGAATATAATGCTAGCTCTTGTCGATTCTGTTCGCCCGACTCAACCAAAGACGATAGACAGTCAGCCGACTCCACTCAAGAAAATACTGAATGCTTGCGACATTAAGGAGTAGATTTAGAAATAGTTAGATAGTATATTTAATTTTAGAAATAGTTTTGCGTAGAAAGAGGACGGTCATTTAAACTGAATCCTCAATTTCTGTAAATAAGTTATTTAGTTAGTAGTATTTAAACCCTTCTCATGCATTCAGAGAAGGGTCCAGAAATTTATCAAAAACTTGTCGTCAGAACATGCACTTTTGCACCCTCGGAGGAGGTTTTGGTGAATGAATGGAACAAGGTTTATTTGATATTTGTATTTGATATCTGCTACTGATGTTGCACTTATGTACTCTTAGTGGATGTTAAATCAACGAGAGATAAATCAATTGTCGCTTGAAGCTCATGAGTAGGACCAGTTATAAATGGTACTTTTATCTCTTAACCATTTCTCCTTATGCGTAAAAGTGATATTCAGTTTTCAGTTGTTTATATATTACAGCATGGATGTCTGAGTTATCATTTGGCACTTTTGTACAGTGATAACTATTTGTTTATGTTTAGTGTATGAATAGCTTATTTATGCGATAAGTTTTCACAACTGTTTCATCTAAATTCTTATACGAAGTACTTCATATTTATCGAACTCTTTTCTTATGATAGCTGAATAATCTTTATTACCATTTATTGTTTGAAATCTTTTTATATCGCATAAAAGAAATATCACACCCAAGTTACCATAAATTTTGATGTTTTCTGTTTATTAGAATACAATAGCATAACATTAGATTAGAATTAGGATAGAAGTATTCCATTTAGAACAGAAATACCCATCTTTCTCACACACACACACTGAATTGGGAAACTGGTCCCATATCCCCAGTTAGACCCGCTATACCAAACAGATAAGGAGCTGCCAACCAAGGTCCGGACTGGGCGGGTATCCCCTTTGTTGTTAACCCGATTTTTGGAGCCTTCAACATATTTGGCTCTAGAAGGAGGGCCTCAAATATGAATGGCAAGTAATTCAAAATCAAAATACCATTCTGAGAGTAAATTGCCCTCACCATCTCCCCCGACTTCTCCATTACACTTAAATCCAGAGTTAGAAGTTGCCAGAGCATCAACTGCTGCTACAAATCTTGACATTTCAGAACAATTTGTTATTGAACCTCCTAAAGTCGAATGTCTGATTCACAAACTTCAGTAATTTTCCATTTCCCCTCAAAGATATCATAAATCTCAAGGCAGCATGACTTCGCAGTATAACCCTGCTCATCCGCTGACCAGATTAAAGAGTGAAAAGTTCGGTGTTCAGCCAACCGAATTACCTCTTCCCAAAAGGAAAAGAGCAAGGAAGTCACCTAAAGGGTCCGAAAGCGAGACTCTTTCATCAACATCATCCATCTCAACCTCTCCACTGCAAAGTCAACCATCTACTCCTCCACCCCATACCATTATCAATCCACCTAATGGAATCCCTACAACTCCTCCTCAATCATCTACGATCATAATTACCTCATCTTCCCAACCACAAGGATCATCTTTTGCAAATCCCCCTGTTAGTAGTTCAACAATGGCCTAGTCTCCATGGAACAACCTTAGGGCACTCCTAGTGCCTGCACCCTTGAGTCAAATACCAGCCCATCTTGAGAAATGGCTGCCTAAGTTCAATCTCGAGGGAGGCGTGCTAGCAGAAGAGCGCATAAACAAATTTATGCTATCCATCAACCTCAACGGGGTTACTAATGAAGATTTTATCGTTCAACTGTTCCCTTATACCCTACAAGGAACAGCTGGATCGTGGTATTTCTCATTACCCTCTGGATCTATTACCAGTTGGGACATCTTCCAAGACCAATTTCTAACCAAGTTTGGTGACGACAGGTCTATGGAAACATTAATCAATGACCTATCCAACCTTAGAGCCAAATCTAGAGAGCCTATCAAAGACTTCAATCTACGTTTCAATAAAATTCTAAACAAAATTCCTACTGCTTCCTAGCCTAGCGAGGAAGTGCGATGTGAATGGTATATCACTACATTACCATCGAACATAACAGTCTTCGTGGACATGGCTAATAAAACAACCTTAGCTGAAAACATGAAAGAAGCCATAGTAGTAGAGAAACGTATAATAGACTTAGAGAAGAAATCCGTGATAGAAGAACGTAAATCTAAGAAGGTAACCTTCAAAGAAGAACCCAATAAGAAACAAGCAAAAGATCCATTCGATTTGGAGGGATTGCAAAAGGTTCTGAAGACCATGTCCAATGAAATGGTCGACATAAAAAAGAAAGTAGCAGAAACTTCTTCAAAAAGGCCCTATAGAGCTTTTAAAAGAGGCCCATCAACGGATTCAAGGCCACCCAATGCTATAACAAGTGCTGAATCCAAGGAAGAGGAAAAGGAAATTTCCATTGAAGGGCAAACTGATGATGAAGAAGTTGTAGAATTACAAGGAATGTGGGATTTCATCCTCCCAAAAGAGGAAGATCAAGAACTATTCCTAGTTAACACACGAAGTAGAAATCAGCTTGATCCTCCCCAAACTACCCCAAAACCAAAGAGCGCAAGCTCTGCAACAAAGGATAAAGTCGCAACAAAGAAAACGACATCTAAAGTGACTCAAACTAGCCCAGTCCAAACAGATTCATATACTCCATCTAAAACGCTGATCGTTTCAGATGAAATGGAGTACAATATTATAGAAGACATGAAAATGTCTAGGGCCAACATCACTCTGTATGAATTGAGCAAGCTAAAGCATCAACAAAAGATAATGATGAAAGAATTACATGCTGTGCAAGTTGCACCTTTGTCTGCTGCTGTAATTTCTCAAGCTTCTCAGAACATGGGAAGACCTCCAACTAATACGACTAACAAGATTGATCCGAATGAAATCGCTTTAATTGGAGGTAGATCGAGATCTCATACTCCCCCTTTTCTCCTTATGAAATTTTTAACAAAAATGTACATAATTGTTTAGTGGATTCAGGTGCTTCATCGAATATTTTACCGATGTCCATATGCACCAAATTAAACGTTCAACCACAGAAATCTGTTGTTCGCATAGTTCAACTGGATCGATCTCAAGTCGAAGTCATCGACGAACTAAATCAAGTAACCATAAGGCTGTCATCCAACCCGAAGGTATGTCAAGTTATTGACATTTTAGTTTCTGATATCTCTAAATTTTATGGCTTAATTCTTAGCAGGGATTGGTCAGAAAAACTGCATGGATACTTCGCAACTGACTAGGCACGCATGTGGCTGCCTTACAATGGTAAGCCTAATCAAATAAAATTTGACTGACAATTACATCAGAAGTATATAGTAATGGAATTAGAGGGGGAAAATGAACTAGTAGCATATAACAGTAGCATAATTGGCAATTACTCAGTGGATTCTTTTGTCGGCAATTTCAATGCTCATACGTCCCCTTATTTAGAAAATTATGTTTTGTCCCCAATCGAAATTTTTTCTCAAATAGATATTTCAAAATGTATCAATTTTTTAGATAAACCTGTAAATAAATCTTTGTTTTGGAAATTATTTTTTGATGGTTCTAAATCTAACGAAGGAACAGGAGCGGGATGCTTGCTAATTAGTCCAAAAGGAGACAAAATCATGTTAACATGCAAGCTCGAATTTGATTGTACCAACAATACAACAGAATATAAGGCTTTAGTTCAAGGGCTGTACAAAGCAATCGGGCTAGACATAAATTACCTCCAAGTCTTCAGAGACTCTGAAATTGTAGTCAGACAGGTACGGAATACTGTACATTTCTTATCAGGTCATTTAAAACACTATAAATCTTTAGTTCAAGATCTGACTGAGCATTTTATAGCATTAAATATTTCATCAATTCCTAGACTCCAGAATGCAAGCGTTAACCTTTTAGCTAACGTATCTTCTAAGCTATTTCCTTTAGAAGATTTTAGTCCAGATAGATTCTTAACCTTCTATTCCTGACAACATCACAAATTGGAGAATATTCAACCACGATATTGATATCATAAATTTCCTTACTTTTGAAGGATCCTACTCCAACAAAATAATCGACGAATGTCAACATGATCGACAATTACAACAAGATAGCACTAACAATGCTATACCTAAATTAGTGGTCAAGTTAGAAGACTTGTACGATTTGAAAGATTGGTTTAAAAGGTCTACCAATTCGAAGCTCCAAAGTTCGACTTTGAATTATGAATTAGTAAACCTAGGAACCGATGCCAAACATCAAAACATAAATCTAGGCCTTGGCCTAGCCCCCGAAGAAAAACTAACATATATTTGTCTTTTGAGACAATACAAAAACTTTTTTGCTTGGAACTATGATGAACTCAAAACATACGACACTTCTATCATCCAACACACTATTCAAATGATCGATAACGAAAAACTTGTCCAACAAAAATTGAGAAGGATTCATCCCAACTTAGAAAATCAGATAAAAACTGAACTCAATAAGCTGTTGAAAGCCAAGATAATCTTTCTCGTCAGACATTCTAAATGGGTCTGCAATATGGTACCGGTTAGAAAGAAAAACGGAGATATTAGAATTTGTATTGAGTTTCGCAATCTTAACAAAGCCTGTCAAAAGGACAAGTTTCCCTTACCATCTATGGAGCAGATATTGCAAGCAGTGGTAGGCTTAGAATTAATGTCTTTCTTGGATGGATTTTCAGGATACAATCAAGTTCTGGTACATCCTGATGATCAATTGAAGACCACATTCAGAACTAAATGGGACACATAGGCATATCGAAAGATGCCATTTGGTTTGATTAATGCTGGTGCCACATTCTAGAGAGCCATGGAGATTGCATTTAAAGGTTTAGTCAATAAATCTGTAGTAATTTATTTGGATGATATAACCATGTACTCCAAGAAACGAGGCGACCATCTCAAAGACATGAAACAAATCTTCCAACGATGTTTAAGGTACGGAATTTCACTTAACCCAAAGAAATCTTTTTTCGCATTAAGTGAAGGGAAACTTCTAGGATTCACAGTGTCAAAATATGGAATTCACATCGATTCTGACAGAATCAAAGAAATTTCTAAAGTATCCCTACCTCATAACAAAAAATCAATGCAATCTTTCCTTGGTCAAATCAAATTTGTAAAGATATTTGTTCCAGATTTTTCACGAATCGTATCTCCTTTACAAACCATGATAAAAAAGAACTCTAATTTTAAATGGGGCCAAGATGAACATGAAGCATTCAACCTAATCAAATAGGGTATTATTAATGCTCCATCTTTAGCAACTCTGAATTTTTCAGAGCCTTTTATTTTATACACATTTGCCTCAAATAGGTCATATGCTGCGATACTCACTCAAACGAATCAAGAAAAGGTGGAAGCACCAATTGCTTTTTTCAGTTCAAATTTACAGGGTGCTGAATTAAATTACTCAGATGTGGAGAAATAGACTTATGTTGTTTTCAAAGCAATCGAATACTTCAAACCTTTTTTACCCAAAACCCATACTAAAATTATAGTACCGTTTCCAGCAGTAAGGAATCTTCTATTACAAAAGGATGTGGGTGAGAAGAAGGCCAATTGGGTAACTGCCTTACAAGAATATGAAATAGAAATTAAACCAGCAAACATTGTAAGACGTCAAGGCTTTTGCAAGATTCATTATATGCTGATATTATTTATTATCTTAAGAATGGATATGCTCCTTCATACCTCGATTATACTAAGAAAAGAGCTCTAAGATTAAAAGCCAAACAATATCAGCTTATAAATGATATTCTTTTTAGAATGAATTACGATTCTGTTCTCCTTAGATGTCTTGAGAAATCTAAAGCTGATGAAGTTTTGCAGGAACTCCATGATGGGCTAGCAGGCGGACACTCTGCTAGAGATGCTACTTCACATAAAATCTTGCGCGCAGGATATTACTGGCCCATGTTATTCAAAGACTCGCATAGTTGCGTGAGGAAATGTCAAGTCTGCCAAACTACTGCTGGAAGACAAAAGAAGCCATACTTACCACTACAACCAGTTAACATCGACCAACATTTCAGTCAGTTGGGATTGGACATAATAGGTGAGATCATTCCTCACTCTTCCAAGCACCATAGATATATCCTTACAGCAATAGATTATTTTACTAAGTGGGTAGAAGCAGTTCCACTCAAGACGGCTAATGCTAAAAATATCATTGAGTTCATAGATCAATTTATAATCACCAGGTTTGGATTACCTTCCGCTTTAATGTTCGATAATGTATCATAATTTTCTGGAAACGCAATGACCGAATTTGCACTTAAAAGAGGATTCAAACTTAAATATTCAACCAATTATTATTCACAGGGTAATGGGTTAGCCGAGTCTACAGACAAAAACCTAATCAGAATTATCAAAAGAACAGTAGACCAAAATCATAAAAATTGGCACAAATCCTTAATATACGCTTTATGGGAAGACAGAATAACGAGAAAAGCTTCCATCGACACTTCTCCCTTTAATTAGTTTATGGGAGATAAGTAGTTCTTCCGACTCATTTAGCAATTCCTTCTTTCTCTGTAGTTCAATACATTGATGAAGTACCAACTTCTTCATTACACTTAAGGCAAATGGAAATAATCAAATTAGAAGAACAGCGAGAACAAGCTAATAAAACACATGCTTATCATCAAGCACTGGTAAAATCCTCTTTTGATTCAAATATAATGACCATAAAAGATTTTCAGGTGGGAGATTTAGTTTTAAAATGGGACAAGGGACACGAAGAAAAAGGGAAACATACAAAATTTGAAAGAATTTGGCTTGGTCCTTTTGAAATTGTAGAAGTTTTATGTCCATTGACATTTGTGTTACAGGATTTAGCAGGTAAAAGAGACTCTTTGCCTGTCAATGGACAAATTCTTAAGAAATATTTTCCATAGAAGATTATTCTTCTATTTTGTAGAGTAATAGTTTTTCTTTTTCATAATAAAACTAGTTGCGAATGGTTACATTAGGAATTTATGAAAAAGACACCAACTCTCTTTCAAATTTTGATTTTTCGCTTGTATAAATAGAAAATCTTTTGGAAAATTGATCTTTATTATTGAAAGATACAGTTGAAGACTCTAACCTAGATATGACACTAGTTTCAACTTCATAAAGTTTGATGAAAATAACCTTTAGTGAAGAAATTGTTTTATATCAGTGCAATGAAAGGTATCAATAACAAAATAAAGATTCTCCGTAGAACAATTACTTCCAAAAACTCTATCATTGTCGTTTAGAGCTGTCTAAAGAAAACAATGAATTCCTCCCTGCCAAGGAAATCACAACTTTTAGAGGAACAATCCAAGGATACACTTCATCTTAAAGTATGAGAGGTCTCATCACGAGCCGGCTTATCATAATCACAGATATTATAACTTGCTGACTTTGCCAAATATTGCATACCACAATAGGGAAATGACTCAAGATTGTTACAATCAAGAGGCAAGGGGTCTCATCACAAGCCAACTTGTTCAACAAAGTTATAAATCAAGTGAATGAATGTGTCATAAATTGGCTTTCAAACCAACACATTATTCTTTAAGAATAAAAAAGAAAATAAAAACAATAAGTGTGGATGTGGATTCTTCTTTGAGAGTTGTAGGTTTCTTTAAGTAGGATACAGGATCGTTGCTGGGTAACAGGTAACCCTGTCGAGGCTATGAATGCCTGCTGGCAGCAGAGGCTCTACCTATGACAAGTGAGCATATTTTAAAACTGGTTTACAGAGAGGACTTTGTTTTATCTTTACATACCAAGTAATGACTGATGTAAAGACAAGAACTAACTTGAGGCAACAAATAATCAAAGTTGAAAATAGCTGAAACAAAACGTCATTGACAGGTTAGAGCATAATGTACTTTATCTTTCCATAATAAAGTTTAATTTTCTGAAACGTTTCCTATTTTGGAAGCTGAGAAAATCCATTAGAAACACAAAGATAACTGGTTCTTCCATGTGAATCACCAATTGTTGTGGCCACCAACAATCCCCCTCCTTATGAAGTGTTATTTCTAATACTAAATAAGTGGGGACCCTTAGTAAAAATAAAAAAATTAGTTAGTGTTACATTTTATTTTTAGATGAAACTTACAACATCATGGACTTAGGAAAATACCTTGAAGAATCTAAAAAACCTAAGTTTCATAATGAAGAAAATTAAATTCACTCCTTAAGAGATATCGCATCGTGCAAAGAATGATAGGGTACCTTCTAATGAGTTAAAATGATGAAAAACGTGATATTGCGACGTGAAACTTCATCGCATCGCATATGATAAAGAAGCACTCACATTAAAAACTTTAAAAATGCCGACATGCAATATCGCATATCGCGCATCGCAAAAATCACATGAATTACACATAAGGATTATAACGATTATGTGATACTGTGATGTTGCGATACTGCGATGTTGCGATACTGCGATACTGCGATACTGCGATATTGCAATACTGCGATACTGCAAATTACGATGTTGTGATATTGCGATACTGCGACCTTGCGATAAAAAATAGCACGATGAAATTGTGATAATGCGATACAACGATTTGCGATATCGCAAAGCAAAATTGCAGGACCCCTCCATCGCAGTTGGTTCTGGCTCATTATTCAAGAAAACGTTTTCAGCCAAGAGTTGGTCATGTATTTTAATGCGAATTAATGAGTTATTGCTAGTTGTTAATGAAGTATGGTGTTGTGTTTTTTGAAGAACTAGCTCACCTAAGGTGGCATGTTTTGCATATCTTCAGCATTTAAATTTTTCTTGTCATTATCTTTTATCATTACTTCTACCTCAATGTAAACTATAGGAAAGAAGGACGAAGCGTTATACAGGGTACTATGGAGAAAACTATGAGGAGGAAAGGCAGCACTCTAATGTCCATTTCAGAAGGCACACCTAATCCACTTAAGGAAGAAGAAGAGCCACAGAACTCTTCTGAGGCATCTATCAGTGATTTCTCATATACAACCATGGTTGAATGGGTACTGAATGATGCTGATACCAGAAACAGACAGTTTAATTCTCAGGGTCAAGAGCTCATGGAATCACTACTTTTACAAATTTTGAGCTTTATACCAGATGAGAGAAAAAGACGCAAGGGGCAAAAAACGTATCAGGGAAGCCCAAAACAAGAAACAGAGGTAGTTTTTGATGCGCGATTAGCGCTTATCGCTAATCACACATTGCTAAGAAAAAAGGCTCGAAAAGGAAGGCCCCTAGTTACTCAATCACCTTCAAGCCCTGAAAATTGCAAGAAATCAATGATAGAAACAAACTGGAAATAAAAGACTAAAGGAAAAGCAGATGTAGTCCAAGGGTTAACCAAGTTGAAATGGGATTTTTACCAGGTATACATGGTAATGACACATAGTCATTGGATGACTCTCAAGTATATCATCAATTTTACTGAGAAGATAATGCCAACTCTTGTAGATTCTGTTTGACTGACTCAACCAAAGATGGAAGACAGTCAACCAACTCCACTCAGGAAAATACTGAATGCTTGCGACATTAAGGAGTAGATTTAGAAATAGTTAGATAGTAGATTTAATTTTAGAAATAGTTTTTCTTAGAAAGAGGACAGTCATTTAAACCAAATCCTGAATTTCTGTAAATAAGTTATTTAGTTAGTAGTATTTAAACCCTTCTCATGC
>APFE030793692.1:523237-579052 GCA_000404065.3 Pinus taeda
ACAGAGCACACACTAAATGCACTGTCCTAAATCAAACCAAGCAGTCTAAATGCAAATGCACATGCATGTATTTGTTTTCAGCCTTCTTAATGTATGAATGATGATAAGAAAGCTAAGTGAAAATCTGAATTATTTTCAAAGCAACAATACTTAACAAAATTTCTTTTCAAAATGAAGTGAAGATAAGGGCGAAACTTTGTGATTTCGAAATGAAAACTATTTTTCGACACTTTAAAAACTACTAATTCAAATCGTATACAAGAGTAACAGTACAATCGACTACCAAGAACAATGGGATTCTCTTCTATAACTGAAAACGACACTTACGGCACTTTCAGATTAAGAAATGAAAGTTTGACTACACTACTTCTTTGCAAAAGAGAACTGAAAATGGCGCACAATACATAAAAAAACTTACAGTTCTTTGCACAATAGAGGTGGAATGATGGAAGAGAAGGGGGTTTTCATAGAGATATACTGACCACACACAACAAAACTCCTGAGTAGAACTAGAAAGAGTGAAGAAAAACCAAAGTTTGAAGGTAAAATCAACCTTCCCTGACCATTGCACCTGTCACATAGGGAATCCAGTATGCAGCACACCTACTGCACGCGGGAAGTGTGATGCATACAGACTGCCTTGAAGGGAGGGTGTGATGAGACCATTATGAGACTTTTAACCAGTCTTTGCTCACAATTTACAATTTAGTTCAGGGATTTAGGCTGAGTAAGTGATGTTCAGTAAATGTAAATCACAGGGGTTGATCTAAGGAGGTTACTAGAGCCACCACTTAGGGCAATTAGAATGTTTGCAGATTGATTGTTCAATTTATAAACAAAACATTGAGATAGACTGAAGCAGCATTGATCTACTTTTCATTTGTATAACAAATGCAGTTCGAAGGCTAGCTGGCTTGAATTCAGGCTCCACCTATAAGTTTATAAAACAAACAAAGATAGACTAACAAACAATCTATTCGCTCCCCAGTGGAGTCGCCATTTTGTTACTGGGAATAGTGTCCACTCGGAGCTGCTATTTCCCACTAATAAGACTGGTAGCTATCTTAGAAACAAACAAGTAAAGACTACTTTCGTTTTCCTTTATGAAAATAGATAAGAGTGGAACAAAGGACACCAAACTTAGTCTTTCGCTTGGTTCTTTACTTGATTCCTCTCATTATTGATATATCTGTTGCTGCCTTCCTTCTTCGTCTGCCCAGCTTCAAAGAGCACATGTGGAATCAAAAGCATCATACTACTATCAAAGAACAAAGATCTATATTCATAAAATAACACAGGACCAGATATGTATTAACCATACAAATGTAGATACAATCAAACATACAAGAATATGGAGGAAAACTTGAATAAATTTATTAATATCAAGAATAGCAAGAGGATTACAACAAATAAGTTCTGACCCAAGCATCATCCCCAGCAAGAAAGCCCTTCTTCACCTCAAGTAAAGCTTAGATCACCCAACACTATGAAGTTTCACTAGAAAACCAACCAACACTCTCTATAAGATACAAGATTCCAGCCTCCGGATCTCTGTCTGGGGTTTTGATTAGTGTCCTCTCTCTGATAGTTCATGATTCCACTTGGAGACTGATGATCTCTTACTCATCCCTGGTCGAAAACACAAAGGCAAGTGTCAGAGGGGAAGCTTATAGAAGATTCCATGATCTTCCACCTCGCAAATTGTCTCTGCCATTTGTCCACTCTCAACCATCGCACTGTACAGAGGAGCCATCCAGTATGCATCGCACCCTTTACACTAGGAAGGTGATATGCATCACACCCTCTGCATTGGGTATTTAGTATGGTCCAGTTTTGACCATTTTTGAACAGGTTTTAGTGGAGAACTTCTGGGAGATGATGTAATTAGACGACCTTGTTCATTTAGGTAGTGAAGCAACACTTTTAGGGACTTAGGAGCCCTTCGTTTATGGACATTTATTATTTGGGTTGCAGTGCCCAAAAATTTCTATAACAAACATGCTTTCAAGGACACCCACATCAAATATCAAAACCTTGGGAGCTTTGACGTACATGGATCCATTCATCCATGGTGCATACAAAGAGGCATATTTAGAGGACAAGGAATTCAAGAAGGTTTTTCAACAATTGCGAATCCAAAGTCATGGCCATGATGTAACAACCCCTAAATGATTTTCTATGTAAATAAAATAAGACCATAGTCATGGGATACGTATTCTAAGATGAATGTTAGCTAAAACATAGTTATGGGTATCATTGGTGCTTAATAAATGGCTATTGAATTGGAAAATGAATTGACAAAGGAAAAGAGGCATTAATTGGAATTTATTTACGAAAATAAAGGAAAATAAGAGAAAGGGAGATGAAGGATCAAAATTTTGCATATGAGGGAAATATAATAAAAAATGAAAGAAAATGAAGCAAATAGAGGCCTCAATGATAATTATGCTTGTGAGGATCAGTTGCGAGCCCTTTAACATTTTCTTCGTGGAGGTCTCTTCTATTCTCCTGTTCTCTCATAATCTTGCACACTTAGAGTATTATTCGAGCATTATTGGATCACTCTAGTATTCACTTGTATTTCGAGAAAGAAGGAAAAGGAAAGCAAGAAAGTGCAAGGGAACATGTGGATCAACAATTACAACTGGATTTCTTTGTAGGTAATAAGTTGCATGTGTGATTTCCTTGCTGATTTATGGATGCATGGTATATGCATGTGATTTTCTAGTTATGTGTTTTCATTGACATGGGGATTTTACTAAATTCAGAGTGCTTTTAGCCTTTCCTTGCTATTTTCTGGATAACAATGGTGTTGTGGGTTTTTCAAACTTAATTGTTTTCTGATTGTTTCTTATAATTCCTTATGGTTGTGGGTTGGAACAAATGCTGTGGAAGCCCTGTAATAGATTTGGTTGAGTTACTAATCCTGGAGCCTACCTTGGGACAAACACTTTGGAGCCCTTGGTGGGTTGAGTTACCAGTCCTTGGAGTTAGGTTAGAAAAATGATCTTGAGCCCTGGAAGGTTGTGGGTTGAGTTACTAGTTCCTGGAGCCTTAGACAACTTGGTTAGAGATTGATCTAGTTGGTGTTAGTTATGTCTAACCATGAGGTGGAAACATTGGTTGATGGATTGAGGTGGTTTGGCCTCTGAGAGCCTTGGTTTGGTTTTGTTTGGTTTATTTCATGAGATCCCACATTCATGCTTGGAATATGACATGGGGGTGATTGGCTGAAAGCGGGATTAGGTTTAGCCCAATCTATGGTCAGGTGGTACGTGGAAGTACATGACTTGATTGGTATTTTAATATGTAAATAAGAGCTATTATTCTCTTGTGATTCATGTATATTTGTAGCAATTAAATTGGCAATATTATGGTTGAGTTGCCATTGTTTCTATGCTAGTTATTTGCTGGTTATATGCTGGTTATGTGATGTATATTACTTATGGCTCATGACATGTTTTGATGAATGTAATAATGGTTGATAAATGCATGGAATAACAAATGTTATTGCAACTATTATGAGAGGGAATTAGGGCTTCTTGTTGATTCTTAGATAAGTTTTAGATTCCTATGTTCATATATGTATTCATGACCTGTAGCTTACATGTTCACCATATATTTGATGAAAATAATATCATGATTAGGCTTGGTTAGGTCAATTTCGTGTTCAAGTTTTGTATGAATAGCGTTGTCATTATATCATTTATGATTCTGGAAAGTCTCATTTAGTTTTTGGGAGTGGTCTAGAGGCTGACCTGGAATTCTAGCTCAGATCTTAGGACTGCACCCTCTAAACTAGAAATTTTGGGCTACAAACACACTCAAGTAGTGTTTTGCATGTGGTTGGAGGCCTTCACCCAGAACTAGGCATTTTAATGCATCCGGTTGCAATCCTAGGTAAGTGTAAAGGAGCCCCAACTTAGGGTTTGGTGACCTGGGGTGGGTCTTTGGCCCGTGCATGTCTTGTAGGCTCAAGGGATGTTGTGAGTCATCAGATTGTGGTTAGTTTGTAGGCCCCGCTTCCTTAACTGGAGATTGGACGTGGGGTCATGTCATAGTAACTCTTCATCTCATGTTTACCCTAGTAGGCCAGTCAAATTGGGTAAATGTGGGAGGGGTGGTTATAAAGTGGTCTCAAGGCATGGTTAAAATACTTGGACTAGATAGGCGTAATGTGTTTGTCATGCATGCATGTCAGTTGTTTCTGTGTTTCTATGCATGCATTATGATATTCATTGTTGCAATTGTGTCATCATGTAGAGGTTGATGATGTTGATGTTGAGATGATTGATATGTTGATTTCATTATATAAACATAAGTTATGGTAATCTAGATTGATTGTGTAGACAAGATAATCTCCCCTTGTGGTGAAGTAAAATTATAGCTGCGGACATGAACGAATTCCTCTATCCCGAGGATAGGTCTAGCCACAACAGATACATTCTATGGAAGGTTTCCTTAGGTTATAATCAATCAAGAGGGCCTACCTCTTGGTTGCTTATCCTTCTTGATGATGTCCTCACTTGCTCATTCTAGCTATCTCTCACTTCCTTCTTCAAGCACCTGAAACAACTAAACAACAACCGACAACAAACATAATAATAGAAAAATTTTAATTCAACCAAATTAACAAGTCAAGAAAAATTAAGCCATGAATATGTAATATTACAAAACATGTAGGAAATCAATCGATAATTGCATATATTAATATCAAAGAGAGATTGCAACCATTCGTCTTGATTTTGTAGTCTTCCTCCAACAAGACCAAGTTCCCACACACTTCTGCTAGCATTCCACAATGGCTTCGAACAAAAATAGTGTTAAAGCTCTTGCCTTTAGGCTTCACTCCAAACCAAATCACAATTATCCCTCACAGAACTAGATAGCTACAACTAGTAATAGCTTGCTTGTCTACTCCAAACCAAAATAACATCAACACTTAACCAAAAACTATGACTGCAACTAGTTTGTGCTTGGGAAGAAGGGAGGTTTATATAGGAAATATGGATGGGAGATGGATCCTCTTCTCATGGGAGAAGGAATTATCCCTTGAGGTAGTTCTATCATTATAGGGGAAAGGATCCCAAACTGTCATCCTTGACCCCATCTAGCCAAACCATTTACTAGACTTTTGTTATGGAGCTTCTAGAGCTGGAAGCTTCGACTCTAATTTAAAAAACTTTCCATAACAGGACCGGTGCAACTGGAACACAACTGAGTCGTTGCAGTTAGTGCGAGGAGTATTTCTAATCTCTACACGTCGTCACGTGGGAGAAAAAGGCCATTAGTGTCAGTCTTGTAACTAGGAAAAACATAAGTTTCAGGGGAAATGGTGCAAAAGGGAATTTATTTGCTCACGAAGAGGGACACAATGGGAGTTTCTTCATGAAGGAAAAGAATGTGGGGGTAACTGTAGAGATCCTCCGAGATCAAGGAATGCGGAGTATAGTGACAGTGAAAAAGTGTTTTGTAATAGATTCCCCCTAAAGCGTGAAGGTCGAGCGAGAGTGAGGGATGAAATTCTTTATAAATTAGTGCAGGGAACCGGTCTGCAATAAAAAAACCTGCAATAAAGTACATATACATATACATAGACTGAGATCTCTGTCAAATGATACATGAATCATGGCATGGATGCAACCATCCATAGAATGATCATGTAAATAGATCTAGGTATGGGTGCAGCCATCAGTCAAAGAGGATCATAACAAAACCAAGGTATGGTTACAACCATCCAATAATGAGAAGGATCACATATGATAACTCTTTGTCTGGTCACAACCACCGATATAAAAGAGACATGCATATCATCATAACCATGTCACACCACTTTGCAACATGGACTTTTGTGATCTGAGTCCAGGGTCTTGCGCTCTAGCACGATCCGACCAAAGTATAGATTCTAACATGTGAATAGATTTGTTGACGTCAAACATGCTAAAAACTCCTTTGATTACCAATCAATGATGTGAACTATTAACAAGCACAAGAGAAACCACAAATAATGACAATGGTCCTCAAGGTACTATCAGCACAATCCACGAAATGTGAATAGAGGAACTGAAGTCAAACACCCATGAAATCACTCAATCGAAAGCCAATGATGTGAACTTGTTGTTGAGTGTGAATAACTTGCCATTAGGGCATGCAAGCTCTAAGGTACTGGAAGGGAGTCTCTGAGTCAAATTTTTGTATAATGATTTGAAGTCAATGGAAAGAGATTGTGTCAAAGGAGGTCCGTAATGAATCACACATCATCGACACAAGATGAGAGGATGCAAAATGATTTTGAATGATACAGAGAATCATAGGTAAGTGTAACTACAGAAGGACAACTCTTGAACATATCTATGACACAACTGGAACTTTGGCAGCTTTTGGATCCATGGGATCGGTGGTCATGATGATGTGGCAGAGATCAAAATCGAAGAAAAAAATGAATGGACAAAACCCAACAAGGTTAACGATACAAAGGAGGATGTCCCAACCCGACACAAAGAAAAAAGTGTCATGTTCAAGAATGTGTTGCTGACAAAACTGATAGATTTCCAAATTTTCCCCCACCATTTATGGCAAGTACCCCAATTTTTTTTTAATCACAAGCTTGAAAGGGATATCATATGCTTGCACTATAAGTTCATGCCTCGAACGAATCTGACCTAGTAAGTTTAATGAGCCCTAGGAAGGAGATGCTCATGTTCATCATGATGATGATTCTGATGTCTTTTAATAGTTTAACGAGTCTGACAAAGGTGTAACTCAGTATATTTTTCATGTTTAGAGAGTTTTAAAAAGACAAGTAAAAGAAAATTCCACATGGTTCCTTTTTGTACGTTTGTGTCTCTCGAGCCCAAAAAGGTAGAAAAAATACTTAAGAGAACTGCTTGACCATTTCAGTCAAGGAGTACCTTTCTCGTAAATAGTGCATCCCAGCTCGAAAAAGGGGTAAGCTTACCCTAGGCACACGATGTTTTGCATTCGTTAACAAGTTCGAAACGATAAGGGCTTGACCATCTTTTTGCTTTTAAAGGTTCGGAAAAGAGCTGAAAGTGGACCCCCCGTTTCTATTCTCTTTAACGAGTCAAAAGGGAAAAATACTCGGCAATATTTTCATTTGAGTTTTACGAGTTGAGAAAAGAGCTTAAATGTGACACATCCTAGAGGAACGAGTAGTATAAATGGTAGAAACTGGTCCCAACAATGGAGGAACTACTCAAAACATGTAATGGTCAAGAGGCTAGCTAACAAAACCTCTCATCCCTGTTGTTCCTCAAGGAAGGAAAAAAAACTAAGTGAAAGCATATGATTGGCCAAAGAGATGGTGGCGATGGAATGAAACAACCAAGGCTCATCTAGCAGAAATTAGTTGATAAAAATGGCAATCACGAGATGTAAATTGGGCATGGGTTCATGTTTACACAAGCTTGAACCATGGAGAATTCTGCTTGGATTCAGTTTCATGTTTACAGAAGCTCGAAATGAAAAACTATGTTTGAATAAGTTTGCATGCCCCCCAAGCTTCATTCCAGTCAACTAGGTGAATGGAACGAAGGTTCACTTTCGAGATCTTGGAAAGACTCGACTAGGATTTTATGATATCTTAATCAAAGAATCAATTTTGAAAAGGGAGTTGCTTCATTTTTTAATGAGGTTGACACAGTAAAAGAACTATCCTCGGACCCTTGTCTCATTTTTTAACAAGGTTGAGACATGACCAGGAACGATCCTCACGACTCCTTGTTTCATTTTTTAATGAGGTTGACACAAGACTAGGAACTATCCTCCTAATTTTATAATGGACCATATGAGAACATGGCTCCCAAGAGGTCCTCACTAGATAGAACAACCATGCTTTGGGAGGAATACATGTCATTTGGTACTAAAGATAGATCGGTTTCCAGTGCCCCTAACGCATAATGTACAATACCATATGTGCGATCATCAACAGACGTGAGGACGGAATAGGTAGCCACATTATTGACCTGTTGTGGGTAAGGCTCTTCTTGCAAATAAGATACAGTAGGGGATGATGGTTGCAAAGGAGGTTCCTGGTGACCAATGAATGACAATTGATCAATTATCACTATTCTCCTTTCATGCGGAAAACAAACCACATGGAAAAGCAAAGAAGCAAGAGCTCCCATGACATAAACATAGTCACTTCCAAGAAGAAGATTGAAATCTAAAGAATCTTGGACTACCACAACATCTATATAGATAGTCTTCCCTTCCAAAGTGATAGGGAACTTTGGAAGGACCCCTAAGGGCTGACTGGTTCCTTTGTTGAAAGCCAACAGATTCTAAGTGACAGGCACAAGCTATGGTGAGCCCAAAGCTTGCCAAGTAGCTAAAGACATGATTCTAACTCATGAGCCTTCATCTAATATAGTGCCATGTACTACCATATTATAGGCTTGTACTATTATCTAGAAAGGCACATAAGATGGGCAGCGGAAAGAAGTCAAGTGACTCCAATCAAAAGAAACGATAGAACTACTTGGTGGGGGCGTCATATGGTCATCGCCATGTTGTACAAGAATAGGAGAAGGACTCTCCTAAACAACAAGGATGTGAGGGTCACCCTTCGATTCATAATAATTTGAGGAGACAAGAAGAACATGAGTAGCATGATCACCACTCTCTTCTGGAACAGAGTGAGAAACTAGTGGCAAAACCAAGTTGAAACTCTTTTCGACCAACAGTTGGTCAGGAATAGACACAAGAGAGTCTCATTCAAGAAGAGTAGGATGGGCAAGAGATGAATCCAAGTCAATCTCTTTACCAACCAGGAGAGGGTCAGAAGAAATCCTCTTATAACTAATAGCAAGTTGGGGTTCAGGAGTTGTCAGGTTTTCCAAAACTTTGTATGCTTTATCCATAAGAGGACAATGGTGAAGAAGATGGTCTCCTTCACATAACCTACAGGGGAATATAATCTTTCCCTTCTTCTTACCATCATTAGTTGAGGGTGTAGCATCGACATGATCTCCAGAGGTTGACAAGGATGGTCAGTTCAGGTTTTGAGAGCATACGTCGAAGACTCTAGGAATGCCAGGAAAGTCTCGAAGGAGATAGTCTCCCTTACATAGCTTGCAATGGAATCTGACCTTCCATGTAGGATCAAAAGGTTTGTCGATGGGAGGTGCATTTGGAGTAATAACTACACAATTTGCCTCTTGCTAATCTAACTTCTTCTTCTTCATCTTCTTCTTCTTCTTAGCCTCCTGTTTACTGGATTTCAAACTTTCACCAAGTGACGTAGAAGAGGAAGAGGAAGAAATGGGGGAAGAAGGCGAGGGGTAAACCCTAGAATCATCATGACATGATTCAAATGAAGGAGATGTTTGGACAGAATTTGTGATGTTCAAGACCACCGAAGTTGAAAAAACCAGACAGGTAAACCAATGGTTAACCCTAAGAGACACAATGTTTCCATATAAGGAGCACCAGCATTTCCCAAAGAAGGAAAAGGACCAGGATTCCCATATGAGGGGAATCCTTGACTGGTAGACTCTAGAAATATTTCCATTGGAAGCAACCCTAAAGAATCACTAAGGAAGATAACTTTAAGTAGGAATATTTCGTGGGAAGTTAATTTTAGAAAACTAAAACAAAAATTTGCCTTTTCATGTTTTAAGAGTCAAGAAAAGGGAAAAAGGTGACTCTATTGGCTTTCGAAGTTAATGAGCTCGAAAGGACAAGTGCTCGATGATATTTTCAAATTTAAAGTGTTAGTAAAGATAAAAAATGACCTCTCTAGATGATCTAGGTAAACAGGATTACCAGGCAACTGTGAACTACAGAATACCTCCCGACGAACCAAGAAGTATGGGCAGGCAATCTCCTTGAATGTTGTGTTTGGTGTATCACATTTGCAAGGCGGCCGACTTGGCTTCCTACGGATAAAGGATTACAGCCTAGAGGGGTGTCCTGTAATATAATCGATGGTATGGGGAACACAAACCCGTACTAGTACTGTCTAATGTTGGAGCTAACGACAGCTGCTAGGTTTAAATATGCCCGAACATGTCTCTAGGCTAGACCACTAAATGTGAGCGTTATGTTTCAGTGCTTCCATAGGTTAATTCAATAAATTTTAACGGTTGATCTTGAATTAGGTTCCAATTACAAGGCCCTACCACTATCATCTAAAAACTCCTATATGCAGTTATATGAGAAAAGAGATCTTTGTCTTTAGTGAAAGTTATCACTAACTAAGAGATAGAGAACACAAAATCAATGCAACAATCAAAGAATTAAATCTTTCTCTAATAAATCCCCTAAATTCACTTAATCTTCCTATAACAACATAAGAATTTTCACTTCATTTACAATGCTTATGATGATCCAATTCTAGCTTCTCAATAACACTACTAATGCAATATTTTCACTTAAGTAAAGTAGAATGACGTTCTTCTTTTCATAAAATGCGAAATAAATCTTTCACATAAAGCACTTTAATGCAATTTTTCACAATTATGAGCAAACAAGCATCAATCAAATCCAAAGCATGATAAATGAAACTAAAAACAACTTCTTCCCTGAATTGAACAAACCAACCACATAAATGCTTCAATCGAAAAACCAAGCAATGTAATCTATGCTTGAAAAGAGGAAAGAGACACTTGAAATAAGAGAACAAACGAGACTCTTTTACTAATTCAATTGAAAACAAAGCTTCCTAGTCACTTATGGGAGGAAGAAGAGAGTATGAGGGTCAAGACACACTGGCATTGGGATGGGAGAAATTTTGATTTTTTTTAGCCCTCAGACTGGAGTGACTTTTGGGCCAAAAGTAGTGTCGATTGGCACAATTGAACAGTACTACAACTAGTGTTGATGGCTGATTGGCACAAAATTTTGGCCAAAAATAGCGTTGATCGAGGGATTCAAAGAAAAACAAACAACTTCACACAGGGCCAGACTTAACATATCATAGGGTGGGCTAAACCAAGCAAGCACACAAAGCAAGCTAAATGAAGCTTTCTAGTCAGGGAGAAAATGGTCTAAAAGGATTATGGGGTAAAAATCTCAAGAGAAAAACACACTGGCCAAGATTGGGGTCAGGCCCTAATCTTCACTTACAAACATCAGCGCGAGTGCCTAACTAACAACAAGCGTGAGAGCTTGGCTGGCGTGATTATTTCTTAGCAACTCATGCTGATCAGCGCGACTGTCAGCGAATTAAGCACGCTAATCAATGGAGTTAAGGAAAAAATAAACAAAAAAATGAAACATGGACCATATATGCTACTATGAATTTTAAACTCAGACTAGTAAGCAGGAGAAAATAAATATACCCAAAGGGAGAAAGTGGAACTAGAAAAGTTCTCACGAAATTATGAAATCCAAGACAAACAAAAGGATTGGGATCCCCAACAGAGTCACCAATTTGTGGTGAAGTAAAATTATAATTGCGAACACAAATGAATTCCTCTAGCCCGATGATGGGTCTAGGCACAACAGATACATTCTATGGAATATTTCCTTAGGTTAGAATCAATCAATAGGGCCTACCTCTTGGTCATTTATCCTGCTTGATGATGTCCTCGCTTGCTCGTTGCAACTATCTCTCGCTTCCTTCTTCAAGCACCTGAAACAAGTAAACAACAATAGATAAAAAATATAATAAGAGACAAATTGTAATTCAACCTACTTAACAAGTCAAGAAACCTTAAGCCATGAATATGTAATATTACAAAACATGTAGGAAATCAATCGATAGTTGCATATATTAATATCAAAGAGATATTACAACCATTCCTCTTAACATTACAGTCTTCCTCTGACAAGACCAGGTTCCCACACACTTCTGCAACATTCCATGATGGCTTCAAACAACAATAGTTTTAAAGCTCTTCCATTTAGGCTTCACTCCAAACCAAATCACACTTCTTCCTCACACAACTAGATAGCTACAACTAGTGATAGCTTTCTTGTCTACTCTAAACCAAAATCGCATCAACACTCAACCAAAACTATGACTACAACTAGTTTGTGCTAGGGAAGAACGGAGGTTTATATAGGAAATATGGATGGTATATGGATTCTCTTCTAATGGGAGAAGAACTTATCCCTCTAGGTAGTTCCATCATTATAGGGGAAAGGAGCCCAAACTGTCATCCTCAACCCCATCGGGCCAAACAATTTAACGGACTTCTGTTATGAAGCTTCTAGAACTGGAAGCTTCGGCTCTAATTTAAACATTTTCCATAATAGGACAGGTGCAAATGGAACATAGCTCATTCGCTCTGGTCAGCACGAGGAGTAGTGCTAATCTTTGCACATCGGCATGGGGGAGACAAAGGCCATTAGCATCGGTCTTGTAAACTATGAAAAATAGAAGTTTCACTAGAAATGGTGCAAAAGGGAATTATTTGCTCATGCAGAGGGACACAATGGGAGTTTATTCATGAATGAAAAGCATGTGGGGTTCACTGTAGAGGTCCTCCAGGATCAAGGAATGGGGAGTACAAGTACAGTGACAAAATATTGTGTAACACCCCTAAATTTATTGAGGTATGTTGATTATGTTTAAATTTGGTTATATGACATGGTATGTTTACATGAAGAAGAAGATCAAGATGAATACAATAGTGGTGGACTAATATTAATGTGATTCTCCCTACAGATCAAATGAAAAAAATGTCAATGTCTAATCCCCTGACATGAAAGATACATTGAGAAGTTTGAAAGAAGAGATCAGAATTTGTAAGGTGGATAATGATAGGATCATTCAAGCACAAGAATGTCTTGCTAGAGCATAGGAGAAGAAAGTGAAAGTGAATGCAACCATCCTTCGGAGTTTATTAGATTCATAGAGACAAGGACTACCTATGATCGATCATCAACAAGAGGAAAGGACCAATGGGAAATATGGTAATAGGTCGCAATTAGGATACATTTTTGATAGGGATGACACAATCAGAGATGGGAGGTTCTTGGATACACCCAATATGAGGGTTAATAACCATAGGTTCTATTCTAGTTCTTGTTCAGAGAGGCATCATCATCATCACCACCACCATGTGTATAAGAGGATTGAGAACCAATAGTTTGCATAGGAGTTCAAGAAAGCAAGGCCTCATACATTTGATGGAGGAATGAGGGTCACAAGATGCAAAATATTTGTTTCTTGGGAAGAATAAGTTTTTGAGATTGCACAATTACTTAGAAAATATGAAAGTCATGATAACTAGTTTCATTCTTAAAGGAAAAGCAAACATTTTATGGGAAGACATGAATAATTTCATAGGCATTCAATAAGAGGCGCTAACTTGGAGTGAGTTTGAGAGACTTTTTAGGAAGAAGTATATATTTGAAAGATACTATGATGGAAGAGAAAATGAGTTCTATGAGCTAAATATGTGATCTATGACCAATAAGGAGTATACTAGAAACTTCCTGGAGTTGTTGGGATGTGTGCCTTATCTTAAGGAGGAGAAAGAAAAGATTTAGAGATTCATCAATGGGTTGTGAGTATCATCTAAATACAAAATTGAGTTTGATTATCCTAGATTGTTGGAGGAAGCGATCAGAAATTTGAAGCACTTTTATGAGAAATCAAAGTGAAATACTAAGTCTAAGTAGGATTGGAAAGGTAATGAGAAGAAAAAATTGAAGTGGGCTAAGAAGATAGGAAAACCTCAAGATATAGATGACAAGGACAATGTAGCACCATAAAAAAAAACAATGTAGTTGATAGAGGAAAGGCAATTCAGTCCGAGGAGAAGAACAAAGGTGATGGTAGGAAGTTATTATAGTGTTGGAATTGTGGCAAGGATCATCACATGATTTATTTTCCACATAGGGTGGCAGACCTTAGATTGGTGGTATACTTCATATCTACAATTCTCAGGAGGCATAAACAGTTGGGATGTTGGACATCATATTCCTTGGATTTATGCAACATTTGAGTTCAACATTAGGTGAGACCTTATGCATTTGAGTTGAATGATATGTCTACATTAGTTCATCAAAATGTGTTTCCATTGTGATCATACAATATTTTGTTGGGTATGGATTGGCTATACATTCACAGGACTATGGAAAATTTCTATGTTAATTTTATTGATTTCTTAGATGATGATGTAGGGAAGAGAATATTGAAAGGTAAAATAAGCCTACATCAGTGAGAATGATTACACCTATGCAAGTGAAACACAGTACTAGGAAAGAATGTGTGTTTTTTGTAGTTCATATTTCTAGTGACAAAGGGAAGGATGTTTAGGATGTGGAAGTCTTGAAGAGGTATTTGGTTTTGCAGTGGTCTCAGGGTGAATTTACAACAAAGGTTTGGGGTTACTGCCTCACAAGGAAGTGGAATTTTCTATTGAGTTGATGTTGCGAGAAGCATCAACATCAAAGTCACCTTACATGATGAGCACTCTAGAGTTAGATGAACTTAAGTTGCAATTGAAGGAAATTATTGATAAGGGATACAATAGGCCAATTGTTGCCTTAGGGTGCACCGATATTATTTGTGAAGAAGAAGCATGGTACTCTCCAATTGTGTATTGATTACATGTAGTTGAATAAGGTAACCATTAAAAATAGGTACACTTTTTCATTTATTGATGACTTGTTTGATCAGTTCAAGGGATCAGTAGTGTTCCCAAAGATTGAGTCAGGGTTTCATCAGGTACGCATCAAAGAAAAAGACATTTACAAGGCTACTTTTTGGGCCAAGTTTTTTGTGGTTCCTTTTGGTTTGACTAATGATCCAACTACTTTCATATGTTTGATGAATAGTGTGTTGTGCGCTTATTTGGAAAATTTTGTCTTAGTATCCATTGATTACATATTGATATATTATAATAATAAGGAAGAGAATGCACAAAAATTAACAACAATGTCGAGATTGTTGAGAGAGCATCAGTTGTATGCGAAGCTTAGTAAGTGCAGTTGTTTTTCATAAAAAATTTCATTACTTGGGGCATGTTTTTTCCAAGGAAGGTATAGTAGTCGACCCAGAAAAGATCACAAATATCATGGAGTGGGAAACTCCTAGGAATGTGGATGAGGCCATATCATTCACGGGACTACCAGGTTATTAGAGGTGGTTCATCAGGAACTTCTCATGGATTTCCTATAATATTACATCCTTGCTGAGAAAAGGAAAGAAGTTTGAATGGACAAAGGAATGTGTAGCTAGTTTTGAGTAGTTGAAGCAATTTATTACGAATGCTTTGGGTGTTAATATTGCAGATTCAGATAAGGAGTTTGTGGTATGTACAAATGCTTGCAAGATAGGAATTGGTGGAGTCTTGATGCAGGAAGGGCATGTGATATGCCACGAGTAAAGGAAATTTAATGAAAGTGAGCAAAACTATGTGACTCATGATCTTCAATTGGAAACTACCATTCATGCATTGAATATGTGGAGACACTATATTCTTGGTAGGAGGTTTGTCTTGACGAGTGATCCTAATGTGATGAGGTACTGGTTTGACCAACCTAATCTAAATGCCAGGTAAGCTAGGTGGTTGGACACACTAAGTGAGTTTGACTTCAAGATCATGTACATTAAGGGTAAAGAGAATACGATCGGAGATGCTCTTAGTAGAAGAGTGAAGGTAAATCACATTGCAACTATGAGTTCATATGGGACATACTTGTAGGAGAGGATATTGCAGGTAGGGCAGTAGGATAACAAGTACCAACAACTTAAGAATAGGTTACAAAAACAAGTTACAAGTGACCAGGATGCGGATTATCATGTCATGATCAATGGTTTGTTCATATTTAGGGACAAGATCTATGTGCTAGACAACATCAAGCTCAAGAAGCTTATCTTGAGGGAATTTCATGTTAATACATATTTAGGTCACCTATGATATCATAGGACATTGAAAACAGTTAGGAATTTCTATCACTGGTCGAGATTGAAAAAAGAGGGGGTTGGGTATGTTGCGAAATGCTTGGATTTTCAACAGCTAAAAGTAGAGCGTAAGCATCTAGGTGACTTATTGCAACTGATTTTAATTCCAGAGTGGAAATGAAAGGTAATTTCCATGGAATTCATTACAATTTTTTTGAGGACATTTAAGAAACATGATTCTATTATGGTCATGGTTGAAAATTTGACCAGGGTATCTCATTTCATCGTAGTTAAGTCTACAAATTTAGCTAGTGACATAGCCCATATTTTGATCAGAGAGATATTGATGTTACATGGTATTACTAAGAATATTGTGTCAGAAACAGATTCCAAATTCACTTCCAGGTTTTGGAAATATCTGTTTTCAGGTTTGGGGACAAAGTTTTCCCTCTGTACAACTTATCATCCACAAACATATGGACAGATAGAGAGGGTTAATAGGATTCTTGAGGACATGTTGAGGATGTTTGTCATGCATAAACAATAGAAGTGGGAGGATTATCTTCCATTAGCATATTTTTCATATAATGATGATGAAGAGTCCTTGAGGATGAGTCAACTTGAGGCACTTTATAGGTGGAGTTGTAATACTCTGATAAGTTGGTGTGATCTAGTGAATAAGGTACTGATTAGACCAGATATGTTGACATAGAAATAATAGGAGATGAAGGTTATCAACAAGAATATAAAGGGAAAACAGGACAAGAGAAATATTTATGTAGAGAAACAAAGGGTATTTAATGAGTTTCAAGTTGGGATGCATGCGTAATTGCGCATCAAGCCTAAGAGGAGCTCCTTCAGGAATGGGTCATGCACCAAGAAGGCACCTCGATATTACGGGCCTTTCGAGATCCTTCAGGGGATTGGACTAGTGGCCTATACACTTGCACTACCTCTAACCGTGAAAGTCCATAATTTTTTCCATCTTTAATTGATTAAAGGATATGTGAGGGATGTTGATCATGTTATTGAATATTTTATATCGTAGATGGAACTAGAAGGAGAATTATCATCGACACCTTAGTGCATTTTGAAGAAAAGGATGCTCATGCTCCAGAATCGATCAAGTTAAAGTGCTGTGGAAGCACTTTGGGCCGAAGAAGCTACATGGGATATGGTTGATCAAATGTGGGCTATGTATCGTTCTCTATTCATTTCTTGAGTGGTTGTATTCAATATATGCTTTGATCTTGTGTTTTTCATTATGTCTATATACACGTATCTATGTAAATATCACATCGAGTTGTCTTATAAATTTCCAATAAGTAGTATGGTGTTCATGGTATGATGGTCATGGTCTTAGCAATATGATATGATGTAATTGTTGCATTGAGTTGTCTTATAAAGCTCCATGGGAAGCATGTGTTTTGCTGGTTTATGTGTAATTAAACACTAAAGACGGTGTTCCCCCAAGGGGGAAGGGTTTGTAACAACCCGTCGTTGATATTTTATGTAAATAAAATAAGACCAAGGTCATGGGACACATATTCCAAGTACAATTTAGGTAAAACATAGAGATGGGTATCACTAATGCTTAATTACTGGCTATGGAAATTGGAAAAGGCATTGGCAAAGGAAAAGAGGCATTAATTGGAATTTATGTATGAAAATAAAGAAAAATAAGAGAAAAGGGAGATGAAGGGTCACATATTTGCATGTCAAGGAAATTAAAGGAAAAATGAAGGAAAATGAAGAGAATAAAGGTCTCAATGATAAAAAGGCTTCTAAGGATCAGTTGTGAGCTTTTTGACTTTTTTTGGGTGGATCAACAACTACAACTAGATTGCTTTGTAGGTAATAGGTTTTATGTGTGATTTCCTTGCTAATTTATGGATTCTTGGTATATTCATGTGATTTTTTGGTTATGTGTTATCATTGACATGGATATTTACCTTGATTGATAGTGTTTTTAGCCTTGCCTTTCCATTTCCTAGATAGCCATGGCATTGTGGGTTTTCTCCACTTGATTGTTGTTTTATTGGTGCTCATAATTCCTTATGGTTGGGGGTTGGAACAAATGCCATGGAAGCTTTGAAAAACTTGGGTTGAGTTAATAGTCCTAGAGCATAGGTTGGGACAATTTCTCTAGAGCCCTTAATGGGTTGAGTTACTAGTTCCTAGAGCCAAGTTGGACAAATTCTCTGGAGTCTTGGAAGGTTATGGGTTGAGTTAACAGTTGCTAGAGCAATTGACATATTGGTCAAAGACTGATCTAGTTGGTGTTAGTGATCTTTGAACATGAGGCGGAATCGCTGGTTGAGGGATTGAGGTGGTCTGGCCTCTAGAAGCCTTGGTTTGGTTTTGTTTGGCTTATTTCATGAGATCCCACATTCATGCTTAGGATATGGTGTAGGGGTGATTAGCTAAAAGAGATATTTGCTTCAACCTAATCTATGGTTGGGTGGTATGTGGAAGTCCCTTAATCAATTATTATTTTCATATGTTAATAAGAGTTATTCTTATATTGTGATTAATGTATATTTGTAGTGCTTATGTTGGTGATATTATGGCTAAGTTGCCATGGTTTCTATGTTGGTTATTCTATGTATACTACTTATGGCTCTTGACATGTTTTGATGAATGTGTTAATCGTTGATGACAGCATGGACTATTTTTTTTTATTGTAGCTATAATGAGAGGGAATTAAACCTTCTTGGAGATTCTCAGATAAGTTTCAAACTCCTATGATCAGATATGCATTCGTGACATGTAGCTTACATGTTCGCCATATATTTGACGAAATGACTGTCGTGGTTATGCCTAGTTAGTTCAAGTTCTTGTTCAAGTTTTATATAAATAACATTGTCATTATGTCATTTTATAACTCTATAAAGTCTCAAGAGATTATGGGTAGCATTCTAGGGGATGACCTACAATTGTTGCACAAATCTTGGGACCATAGACTTTGAACTAGAAATTTTGGGCTACAACTGCACTCAAGCAGTGTTGTGCATGAAGTTGGAGGCCTTAAACCACACCCAGGCCTTTTCATGCATGTGGTTGGGAGCCTAGGTCAATGAAAAGGAGCCCCAACTCAAGGTTTGGTCACTTGGGGTGGTTCTTTGGCCCCTAAGTGTCTAGTATGCATGAGGGATGTTGTGATTTGTCAGTTTGTGGTCAATTTGTAGGACCCACTTCCTTAATTTGATCTTGGAGGTTAGGTCATGTCATAGTAACTCTTCATCTCATGTTTACCCTGACATGCCAGTGAAATTGGGTGAATGTGCGAGGGGTGGTTACACATGATAGTGAAAACACACTCAAATATCATCTCCAAGATGGGTTACATTACAATATGGATTGATTATGCGTTCCTAAAGGTGAGCAATTTTATATGATTAGAGAGGCTCACACATACAACTTTATGGAACTTTTGTGTAGGGAATTGTTAAACTCACATGGAATGCAAACGGATAATGTAGAAGACAAGCATTAGATTGCATATATTCTTGACATGATATATATTTATAGTACATGGTGTGACCCTTGGATTCATATTCCAAGTGGTCTCTTGGAATTTGGTGGTTGTTCACATTCCACACACACCCATAGAGGATTAGGTTTCCAACATTCCCCCTTTAATCTGAAGGGGTATGTAGGAGTCCAAGAAGAGAGTTGTCATAAAAAATGTGCAAAAATGAATGGCAACACTGGGCTGAATGTGCTCTCTGAAATGTTGGTATAAGGGGCATGGTTTAAGGATGACCACCAACACTGGAACACTTAGTGCATTTCCTAGAACGCTTCCAAATCTGGCATGAATCTAAGGTATTCTGCTAGAGGAAGTGCTCCTCATGTTTTGAAGAGGGAAACCTTCAAACTTTGAAGAGATGTCTCAACCCTGCATATATGGTTTAAGTCTGATCATAAACCGAAGGCATGTTCAGGGGCATCTTTGTCTCCAGCTACAACTCTGAATCTGGCATGACAGGTTGTGGCTCAGGCTTGCTTGATGTGGCTTTGAAGCTTGTACATGACCATCACTTCCCCCCCTATTAGATACAAGGCGAGAAGATGAAGACATCTCAACTGCAAGAGATTTCAATATTCGAGAACAAATCATGTTGTATGAGCGAAATATCTTCTTGGTTGTTGAAGCCCATTACCAAGAAGTGATCCATCCAAGATGAATATTTGTTCTTGCAGGAGGCTTGTTTTTGAAGCATTTGTGTGAAGAATGGGTATGCTGACCACAATTGTTGCACGAATGAAGATCAAAATAGTGATATTTCATATGGCCAACTCAGTCATAGTGTTGACATTTAACAACTTTTGGCTATGAATGTGGCAGTCCAGAATCTGGAATAGGTGAAGGTGAAATTCCGTGAATAAATCTAACACTATAAAACTGGATGGTCTTAGAGTAATCTAGAATTTGAAACGACACATCCTTTTCATATCCAATACCAATTATGTGCTTATTTTTGACAACCTCTTCCCAAGGTTTGATGATGGGCTTGGGAAGTGCATGTTGAATTTCTTCATCTGCATGAAAATTTTCTCCTAAAATGGGCACATGATGGGATTCAACCTTAATCTTATTGAATTGACCACTTGCTAGATGCTAATGGGGATTATGATGCTTATGTTGTTGTAACTCATCTCTCTGTAACTGTGATTCAAGTTGCATAAACTCTATCTTTTCATGTGGATTTTGCAAACAGGTTCCAATATCCAAGAGAGTTTCCATACTGATTTTGACTGTGGTATTAGTAGTAGATTGTATTATAGTTTTCAAAAGATCTAATAATCCATTAATTCTAGCCATGTTTCTCCAAGTAAAGTAAAGGAAAGATGCTCAAATGAATTCCTAGCTCTTCAATGTTCAGTGCATTACTAGAGTAGGAATAAGAAGGGTAGGCTTAGGTTATCATCCTTCCATGACTTCAATGCTATATCAACAATGTGTATCTAAAATCACCGATACATATATATAACAACACTCTAGAAGTTCAACACTTCACTCACCGTGAACCATCGCACATATATGAACACCTAAAAGGAAGTTTGTTTCCTCATGAAAGTATTAGCCTCGGAATTTCCAATCAATAGACATTCTCAGAACACTATCTAGGACCACAACTAGGGGAGAAAGTCAAGAATGTTAAGAAGCATTTCAAGATCTCCTCCTCTATTTTTCCATGGGAGCTCAGTGGATTTCCATGGCAAAGTTTCAAATTTGCACCATACAATTTTCTCGAGCTTTGAAAATCTATAGGGAGTACACAAACAGATATGTATGGTTGTGGAGGGACTGAGATCATTTGAAAATGTGAGGGAAAAAGGAACCAAAACAATCCATCAAGTTGCTGGTATTCGGTTTTATTGCTTCGCTTCCCCTCCTCTATCTGTTGATATAAAACATGTCAATGTAGAGAATGAACGTTGTTGTAGTATACGTGGAGTGAACACAGGGTTTCAAGTGTTTAATTCTTCTTCAATGCATTCTTCAACACAAATAATGATACAAAAAAAATGTCTAGTAGTCATTAATTCTAATGGTGATAAATGATTCCATTCTTCTTCTCCACCTGCTTCAAATTTTGGGGTTGCACAATGAGTGTTTTTCACCAACATTGTTCCATCTTCCTCACCGGGTGGATTGCTAGTTTATATGGAGAAGAAAACACGACCCATTAAAATGAAATATCTATGTAAGATATGTAGGACTAATGCACCATATAAAACATATATATACCAGCATAGTTCAAACGCAACATATCTCCTTGCTAGGAGCTCCACAAAACATGAACAAATTTAAAGATTGGAAGATCACCATCATCAACCAAAACACAGATTCATTTGTTACTTCCTACATTCTCGTCCAACACATCATTGCAACGTGCTCAAAGTCCATATGATGTCACCCATGAAAAATAATATTCTCTATTGTTACACCACAAAAACCACCATGGTCTTTGTCACTACTGGGAAAGACACAGGTCATAGGGGATAGATGGTTGGTATCTCAAAAAAATGTTTAGTATTCTAGATAACTCACACCTGAAGATAGGTTTTGGTAGAGTAACACACTTTGGACCATGCACCAAAAATTAATGTATTTTCAAAGAGGAATAATTTTAGTGGTTACATAGTAATGGAAAATCTGAGAGATGGCAAAATTGGGTTTCAACTATTGTGCTCAAAAGAGTTTACAACTCAAAGGATAAAATTTTCCAATTGAAAGAATTCTTACAATGGCGGTGTTATTCTCATCCATGATATCTACAAATATTACCAATAGATATCAACTTTTGAGCAGAGAAGAAATATCAAAAAAGAACGAATGGTCACTGGACGTTGAGAGGAAAAATGACAAGTAGAAAAATGGGGATTGGGATAGACTGGCCATGAAAGACATACAAATTTTAATGCATAGTGGATACATTTCTACACACCTGCAACAACTCTGACCATGGGTGCCACTATGCATAAAACAACCAGATAAACCTTCAAGACAATAAATCTCGCTGAGAGGTCAGTAGAACAACGCGCAGTAAAAATAGGCATGCGCAGAATAATGAGAGTTATGAAAAGTAGATAGGAAGAACTCACATGCAAAAAGAGAGGTTAGTGACTCAAATTGGAGCATGGATGTAGAACACCCACTCTGATACCATGTTAAAGTCAGATGGAATGCAGGAAACTAATGTAGAAGATAATAATTACATTGCATATATTATTGACATGATATATATTTATAGTACACGGTGTGACCCTTGGATTTATATTCCAAGTGGTCACTTGGACTAAGGTGGTTGTTCACATTGCACACCTACCCATAGAGGATTAGTTTTCCAATAAGAATACAATGGCCAACATCCAAATTTATATGTATTGGCCCAAGATGCAAGAGGAAGAGGTAGATATGTTCATAAGACGATATAAGATTTGTTGTCTCAACAAGCCTAGTAATAGTAAATAGGGTCTATATCAACCCTTATCTACACCCACTTATCTTTGGGAAATCATTTCCATATGATTTTTGGGAGGTTTACCAACAACCAGGAATGGACATGACTACCTATTCATGGTATTTGAAAAGTTCAACAAGATGTATGTTTTGATGCCCAATAAAAATACCATTAGTGGGCAAGAAGTAATGAACTTGTTCCTTAGATAGGTTTGGGTACACTTTGGGATACCAAGTAGCATCATTTAAAAAAGGGACACAAGATTTCTCAATGAATTTTATACTACATTGTGAAAGAAGATGGAAACAAAGTTAAAGAGGTCTACAACATTACATTCCCAAACGTATGGGTAGAAAAATGTAGTCACTAGGACTTTGGTGCAACTTTTGAGGGATTGCAACTAGAAGCATCTAAATACATGGGATATACATTTGGTATATTTACAACACTCTTATAATAAGGAAATCCACACTTCTACTGGTATGTCATCTTTTCAAGCTTGTTTTGGATATTTTCAACATTCACTTTTTAATATTGCATTTGGGAAATAAGGATGAGTGAGGGATGATATTATAGGGGATTCCTTGAGGTAATGAGAGAAAATTGTCAAGGAGATCAAGAAAATCCATATCTAGTTACAAGATATACTATAGAAGTCACAAGAAAATACTAGGCCATGAATGATCAACATAGAAATAAATTGTTCAAGGTGAGAGACAACATATAGTTACTATTGAACAAGGAGAGGCTATAAGGTACTGGAAAGAAAATCAAGGCTTTGTCGTATGATCCCTTTGATATAGTGGTAAATGTGGGAGATAATGCCTATAGACATATTCTACCCCCATACATGCACCTTTACTCAGTTGTGAATGTAGATAATTTGAAACTCTATGAGTGTTCCATGCTAGATCAGGAAGAGGAACAAGCCCTACCTTCCATATAGGATTTGGCACCAGATGCTTAGGCAGAGTTGATAGAGGAAATTTTTTTTCAAAAGTGGTCCAAAACTAAAAGACAAGTGAAACATGACCTTTGAAATAATGTCTTGAAAGGACAGGTTCTAGGAAACAGTAAATAGTAAACTCAAGAGAAGGTGGAGGAAAAATTTCCTTGCCTCGATCAGTAGAATATTTTGGGTACCAAAATTTCCCCAAAATGGTGAGGCATGATCCACTTTAGATATATATATTGTTTTTCTTCCATAGTGATTCTTTTCAAAGTGAAAAAAGTGGAGGAATCAAGTCATAGGACCATTTTTACCGGCAAGACCTAGTTTGGCACGTTGGGTTTAGAAACTTTATGGGAGAAGTTTGAGGTAAAAAATAGTGTTTTTTAGGGGGATAGTTTTTTTTCTTTATAAATACAACCTTCTATCCTATTATACACATAGGTTCCTTTCCAATGATAAAATAGTTTCCTCAATCGGAGTCTGTATGCCAAAGTTATGCCACTCAGAAGTTGACCTTCCTATTTTGACCACCATAATTAATTGAGAGGATGTCAGGTAAACTCCCATTATTCATGGAAGATGGGCTAACCATGTGATAATTATAGAGAATAATCTATAACATTCAATATTTTAGATCTAATTAAGAGTTTAAGGAGTCAAAACCAACCATTAGCAGGCTATCATGATGTGTTATAATGATGAAACTAAGAGGACAAGGGGTTCCATTCTTTCAAAGTGTATTTTGTTCCATAGTCAAGCATAGTAGCTAAGGGGGATAGGGACAAAGCACACATAGAGGATTTGTCGACCATAGTATCCCTCAGGCCATAGGCCTTACTTTCTTGAATTTGTATCCATTTTCTATTCAGAGAAAAAGAGAAAAACAACCTCACTTGGGCTAGCTAGGTTTTCTCCCGAAAGAGTTTGCTAGGATATATGTTGTGTCAATTGTGGTTTGAGAGTTTTTATTTTTCTATTCTTTACGTTTTACATAATTATAATTTTCCTAAATACACAATAAATATTCATTTCTAAATATATAAATCTAAAGATAAATAAACCCTCATAATGTAGATTTCATATTTTTATGTATAATATTATCATATCTATTGTGACAAATTGTTTACTGGAATATCCACAAAATTTTATACATCAAAACACCACTTGGGATTTACTTGACCAAATCCAATGAAACTATCAAAGTGAGCTATAACCGCTCACCTCGAAGCCCTTAGCCCCATCAAATTTTATATCCAAGGTACATAGAAAGCCATCATGTCGCCCCTATGACCTTCGTTTATGTCTAGCATTTACTAGTAATTTATCAAAGGTATCCACACCTTCTCAGGTATTATATTTGTATGTCCAATGACATCCAAGTAAATGTTTTAAAGTCATAGTAATTTCTTTCAATTACCCATTATTGTTATCCTAGCTTCCATCCTCTCACTTTTCCATTGTCTCAATAAAATCCATTGGGAAATTTTGAGAGGTGAAGACAAAAATCCCATTATCACACCTACCCATTACCAAAAGCACACAACCATGAGTGTTGCATCTCTTCATGGCCATGGTCTACACAAATAAGAGTTTGGAAAGCAAGATTGATGTCTCGACTCAAAAACAAACTATTCTCAACCACATAGCCTTTTTTTCTTCTTGTAATGTAACCATAGTTACCAACTGGGACCTCAAACTCAAGGAATTTTATACCACATTAATTCTCTAGGTCAACATATAATGTGAACTCCCATAATGTTGGGTCATCATTGTAATTTTTCTTATCATATTTAGAAGGCCACAACGTTTTTTGTGTCTCTAACACTTCCATCCACGATGGCCTCTCGAAGCCTCAATAAGCTCTTTTATGTACTACCTTTAAGGCCAATATAGCACATTAGATGATCTACTTGCACTGGATCTATAATCCACCATGTAGATCCAAGCATATCCATAAAATACATTCCTTTTCTAATGAGTGTTTTGTTTCAATAAGAACTAAATTCTCTCATTAATTTGAGGGTTTGGTTCACTAATATAACCATGCAAGTCACAAATTCCAAGAAAAATCATATTCATTGTGAGGGTGCTTGGAAATAACGACAAGATTTAACTATCGAGCTATGTCCCACTTTCAAACTAGCTACAACACATCCTTAAAGAAGATACATAATCCTTCACAAACATGGTCTTGTTCAAGCTCATATTTTCGCTTATCATTTCCATTACAAAAAATGTATATATCAATTTTATATAATGGTGGCCTATTTATTCCCATTTTATAACATGTGATATACACATCATAACATGCATTAGATAACCACATCACCATATCGATATGTTGTCTTAAGTCACTATCCAACATGTACCTATTGGATACCAAAAAATACCACCTTTTCTCAATAGCTTCATCTTTCCCTTAGTACTAGGCTTACTCTCTATAATATCTTTCTCTTTACACACAAATGGATTGATCTTGTAGTACGGAATCATGCCACATTAGCTCCCTATGGAGCTCAAGTTTTCCAGTGGCACCCTTCACGACCTCAATAAGTGGTCTTGGGATTTTGGTTGTGTTATTAGCTTGTGCCCATCCCTTTAATATACCACCAAGTTTTAATACCATGTGAAAATTAAGAGATAAATACTAACCAACATCAACAAAAAGACTTAAAATATGCACATGATATTTCTTGGAAACCCTAAATAAAGAAAAACCAGTATCATTAGATCTATTAATGTCATTGACCAAACCTATCCAATCCATCCAAGTAATCTTTCCAATCAACTCGACCCCTTTAAAATGGAGTATCCCCAATCCTTTAAAGGTATTCATTACCTGTAATCCATGGACTACCACTTTATTAGGTGTGATACATAACATGCACCAAATAGCCCCACCACCATATAGATACACCATCTGATGTCATAGTCTAATTTGAAACTATTGTCTACCAATCTATCACCTCTTCTTGGTAGCTTCATCTTTCCATTAGGAGTAGACTTATTCTTCATCTGAGCTCTCTCTTTGCACACAACTAGATCAATCTCCTAGTCTCTGCTCATGCCACACCAACTCCTAGTTGAGTTCAAGTTTTGCGATGTCACCATTCATGGCCTCAATGAGTGGTATTCGTATGTTGGTGTTGTTTTCCCCTTGCACAAAACCCTTTGATCCATCATCAAAATCTAACACTATGTTAAAAAATAAGAGATAAATATTAATCAATAGTAAGAACAAAAAGATAAAAACTTCCCACAAATTTTCCTAGGAAACTAAACTTAGAAAAACCAACATCATTAGATCTATTAATTTCCTTGATAAAACCCATCCACTCCATCCAAGTGATATTTATACTCAAATATATACCATTACAATGGAGTATCCCCATGCATTTTAAGGGTTTCATCACATGTAATCCATGAGCTCAAATACCATGAGCTACGAGAACCATGTGCTCGAACCATGACTATTGAGTTAATGACTTTAACTCTTTTACTAACTCATGTTTCATATAACATGTATTAGAGTCTATACACCCTTAATTAAAACTTCCTTGACTCATAACATGGATAACGTTTAAAAAAAATTGTTATGTGAGAGATATTTTGAAAATGTCTACAACTTGTTCATCTATTTTCCAAAGGAGCACTTCAACAATATGATCATGAATGAGCTTTCTAATTAATTGAATTTGTAGTTCAACTTTTTTTTCGCATTCATGTTTAAATATATATTTGGAAATCTTGATGGAATTTTCATTCTCATCCCATAAGGTAGTCAGATGTTATTGGAAAAATCCAAACTATGAAAGGATTTGTCAAAACCACAAGGATTCTTGCCTTGCATTAACCATTGCTTGGTACTTTGCTGCTATTAAGGAAAGAGTAATATCATGATACTTGTTTATAATCCCAAGTGAGAAGTGTTAGAAAAATATTGAAAAGACAACTTGCAATATAATTATCATAATCATGGTTTCTAATCCACTCTTATTAGTGAAGCCAACCAATTAAGGAGTCACTAAATGAACTGCAACGTTTCCTAAACTAAATTATATCCCAGATATACCAAAGTATCATTTTTACTTCTTTTAATGAATTTCATGGGATTTTTTCATACACTAATCAATAAAACCAACAAGAAAGGAAATATCAGGATGGGTGTGAGTCAAATATAAGAGGCCACAAACTATTGATGGTACAAAGTGGAATCAACTTATGGTGTAGTGAAATTGGTAGCAAGTTTGACTCTATATTGGAAGGGAGAACAGGTTGGTTTGTAGCATTCCATCTGAAATTAATGAATAAGGCCATGTGCATACTTAGATTGGTAAAAATAAATTCCTTCCTTAGTTTGTGATACTTGGAATCCAATGAAATAATGAAAATAGCCTAAGTTTGTCATTTCAAAATTCCTCTTAATGATTTATTCCACATGGGATTAAAGTTTAGTGTCGCTACTAGTGAGTATACTATCATCAACATAAAGAAAAATGATTATGAGATGGATTACTACTTTCATGGTGTATACATTGGGTCAGAATGACATCTATAAAACTTGGTGTCAAGAAGAAATATATATTTCTTATCATCCCAAGCTTGAGGATCTTGCTTAAAAGGCCATAGAGATATTTCTTAAGGAAAAAAAAACACGGATAGAATCACTCTGAACAGATCCAGAAGGTTGTTTCATGTATATTTCTTCTTAAATATCCTCATGTAAGAAGGCATATTTAACATCCATATGATGGACCTCCCATCTATGTGAGGCAAAAAAGGCTAAAACAAGGTGGATGGAATTCATTTTGGTGATGGGTGAAAAGGTTTCATTGTAGTAAATTACTTCAACTTGAGGGAATCATCTATCAAATAACCAACCCATATGTATTTCAATGCTTCCATCGAAAGCATACTTCATTCCATATATCCATTTCAATCTTATAAATCTTCTTCTATTTGGAAGAGGGACAAGTTCCCAAGTATCTATTTCCATTAAGGAATAATATTCTTCATTCGTTGTTGTTTCATAATCTAGATGAATTGAAGCTTGTACAAATGTTTTTGGGTCATGAGTCTTTGAAAAGTTAGCCAAAAGAGAGGAGTATCGTAGAACCACGAATGAGCACAATTTTGATCTATAAGATCATCAATAAGATCACCAATTTCTTCCCATGCTAAACTACCCCATTTGGGAAGTTGTGGTGTTGTTGTTGGTTCATGTTCAATGGAATTATCTAAAGGAAGGTAAGAAAGTGGAGGTGGATTTTTATCTTCATTGTTATCATCTAAAGAATAAACTATAACAAGAACGAAAGGGGGCCCAATCGTTGAAGAATGTTGAAAGGTTGAAGATGGAAAAAACATCAAATTAAGCTCACAGGCTAAGAGATTTTAATCAAATTTAAAATTTTCCATTAATCGTTTCAGTTGATGAGGTTTAATAAGTATATAACCTTTTACATCTTTAGAGTATCCATGAAAATCACACTCTTCACTTTTAGGCTATATGGATTTCTTTTTTTCATCAAGAATGTGAGCACATCCTACACTACCAAAAACATGGAAGTAACTTACATTTGCTTACTTTTAGTCCATGCTTCATATGGTGTTATATTTTAAAAGCCTTCATGGGAGTCTTATTTAATATGTAATTTGAACATTCAATTTCTTATTCCCAAAAATGAAGATGAAATCCCTTAAATTAGATCATACAATTGGTCATATCCTTTAATGTGTGATTCTTTTGCTCAAAAACACCTAGTATGTTGCTTTTTAATTCCATATGCACGTATGTTGTGAATTTGAAGTTAACATTTTGACCTCCATTATATGTTTTTAACCTTTGTAGTTGATGTTTATATTGTTTTTCTACAAAGGCTTTGAAAACCAAAAAATATGTCAAAATTTTCACTCTTAGAAGAAATAAAACCAAGACCATATGTAGAAGCTGTCAATGAATTTAATAAGAAATTGTACCTAGAAAAAGAAGGAGAAGAAGGTGAACCACACATATCATTGTGAACAAGATGCAAAGGGATTGAGGTGGGCTAAGGGCACATTTGTCAAAATTATACCAATGATTTTTGTTGGGAAGACAACCAACACAAACACCATATTTATAATAAATGAGAGGAATGATAATCATCATATTTTTTATTACATATTTCTTGTAATGAGCGATATTTTAGATTAATAATTTTTTCATACCAAAGTTTGCTCAAGTCATCTCAGCGAACAATAAAAATAAGTAAAAATATGATGACCCATATTTTTCAAACTAGTGCAACTTGGTAATATTATCAACAATGCTAGTGCAAGGATATGCATATGATCTTTTACATCCTCATTTACAACCTAGTGAACTAAAAAATTTACTATTTTATCTTCACTTGAATGAGTGATCCAATATATTAATAGAACGTTGCATGAAATAGTTGGAACATAATACATCATTGGAATGACAATTATCTACTAGAGTTGTTCCATGCCCTGCAATATTGAGATATCTATCATCACCAATAAATATTTTATTGGTGTTACAATAAATAAGATAAGAAAAAGTAGCTCTGTCCTTAATCATATGATAGTATTCTCCATAATCAGTAAGCGACTCCTAAATAAAGGTAGTATAGGTTGCATTAAAGGAGAAACTAGAAGTAGAAATAACATGTCCATGATAAGATGTGTTAAATGAAGAAGAATCAAGATTGATGTGGGGATTGCCCATTGTTTGTTATCAAGCCTCTATTCTTTTGAAGAATTAGAATCCATATAGCCATCGTTTCCATAGTATTTGCAATGTATGTCATTTTTTTTACTGTTTAATTTTGGTCCTTTGTCGCCATTGGGAGTAGAAGTTGGTTCAGAGGGTTTAGGACCCTTATTTTTCTTCTTTTATTCGAGGATGTGGCTTCTTTTGTTGATTGGTTTTATCTTTATGTTGGGCCTTTAAAGTTTTCTAGGTGTACCTATAGGTTCCAAAAACTCCAATATGCAATAACATTCCCTACTCTTTAACTAAAGAGTCACAAAAATCATCAAGAGTGGGATCTCTATATGTAGGCTCTAGATATTCTTTAGTGGCATAAAAGGAAGGACACAAAATCTCTCTCTCTCTCTCTCTCTCTATATATATATATATATATATACATACATACATACATACATACATACATACATACATACATATATATATATATATAATATATACACACACACACACACACATATATATGTATCTATATATATATATATATATATATATATATATATATATATATATATATATATATACACATACATACATACATACTATACATATATATATATATTATATATATATATATATATATATATATATATATATATATATATATATTTATATATTTATATATATATATGATCAAGACTTGAAAGAATATCATACATTCATCAATCCTTCTAAGTGTTTTGAACTTACATAAATAATATTCAACGTAAGATAAACCATTATAACATAAATTAATGATTTTATTTTCAGTTTGATGAGATATAATACCATTAGGTTTAAAAAATATGTCTTACAACTTTCCTTGAATATGAAGTTGTAAATAAGGAGAAATTAACATTCTAATTAATCCATGTTTTTGTTAGAAAAATATTATATATGGTAGAGAAATGCAAGACATATAATATATGAAAAAACACAAACACATAAAACCAAAGAGACACGGATATACGTGGTTCACCTAGTTTGGGCTACGTCCACCCTGAACAGCCAGTCCTTCCTTTCTATTATCCAACAAAATGAAGAGACACAACCTACAGTAGATCTGATATAATATCCTCTATTTTCTCTCACAGTCTCACGTATCTATTTCTCGCTCTGAGAATACACATATATTCCACAACCTCAATACAATACCCTCATACAAAGAGAGGGGTTGCCTTCTTGGGAAAAAAACCTAAACTAAACATAAATTCCACTGTCAGATCATACACCTAATGAACGATCCAGATTAACTAGAAATTACAACACTTTTAGAAGGAAATTTTCCATCTTTTTTTAGCTTCAGGGGCGCTGCCCCCGAAACCTCCCTCGGGCGACTGCTGGCCCCTGGACCCCCCAGCTGGGGGGGGGGGACAAGTCCCCCGACATGGAAGGTTGTACAATCTTCTTAGGGTATACATTCAACTGAAATAAAGACCTCTAAATTAGGATGATAATCATGCTCCACACCCAACAATCTCCCACTTGGAGAATGATTGTAGCAACTCCATCGTTGCTTCATTTGCTTGACAATGACTCCTCTTTGGACTTGATTGTTTCTCATATTCATCGTCATCCTTGACGACCAATTGAAACTAAGCATATTCTCAGTTTCTCCCTAGTTACAACTTTTGTTAGCATATCTGCAGGATTCTAGCTAGTGTGTATCTTTTCTAGCTTCAACTGTCCATCTTCCAACACTGATCATGTGAAATGGTACTTTAGTTGTATGTGTTTAGTCCTGGAATGAAATGCATAGTTCTTTGCAAGATGAATGGAACTTTTACTATCAGTGTATAATGTGCCATATCATGCTTCTTACCCAATTCATCCATAAACCTTTGTAACCAAATCATTTCTTTACTAGCCTCTGTAGCTGCAAGATACTTTGCATCTGTTGATAAAAGTGCAACAACACTTTGGATTTTTGAAACCCAACTGACAACTATTCCACCTATAGTAAATATATATCTTGTAGGGCTCCTCCTGTTATCTCTGTCACCTGCCATATCTGCATCAAGGTATCCTTGTAGAGAAATTTTTGAGCCACCAAAGAATAATTCTTGATTTGTGGTACCTCTCAAATATCTGAGAATCCATTTCACTACCATCCAATGTTATTTTCCTGGATTGTTCATGTACCTGCTTACAACTCCCATTGCATGTGCAATATCTGGCCTTGTAGAGACCATTGCATACATTAAGCTTCCAACTACTGATGCATATGGAACTTTAGACATATAATCCATGTCTTCTTGGGTATTTGGGCACATCTCCTTAACAAGTTTCAAATGGCTAACAAAAGGTGTACTAACTGGTTTTGCATTGTGCATATTAAATCTTTTCAACACCTTTTGTATGTACTCATTCTGAGACAATGTTAATTTCCGATTTTCCCTGTCTCTAGTTATTCTCATACTAAGGAGTTTTGCAGCTCCCAAATCCTTCATTGCAAATGAATTTGCAAATTTTCTTTTGAGCACATTTATTTCCTGCATGTTAAACCCTGCAACAAGCTTGTTATCTACATACAATAACAATATAATATAGCTGCCATCATTTTGCTTTTTCAGATAAAAGCAATGATCAGAGTGACATCTAGTGTAACCTTGTTCAGACATAAACTTGTCAAATTTTAGATACCACTGCCTTGGAGCCTATTTTAAGCCATACAAGCACTTCTTCAACCTGCACCCTAGTTTCTCCTTCCATTTTACCTCATATCCTTGTGGCTACTGCATATATATCTCTTCCTCCAAATCCCCATGGAGAAAGGTTATCTTTACATCTAACTACTCAAGATGAAAATCTTCAACTGGTACTAGATTTAAAATAGTTCTGGTTGAAGTAAGTTTAACAACAGGAGAAAATATTTCATCAAAATCAATACCTTTCTTTAGTGAAAACCTCTTCACTACAAGTCTAGCTTTGTACCTCTGCTTTCCTTCATCTTCTTCCTTCAGCCTGTAAACCCATTTATTCTGCAATGTAGTTTTACCTGCAGGCAACTTGACTAACTCTCAAGTCTGGTTATGCATTAAGGAGTCCATCTCTTCTTCCATGGCTACCTCCCACTTCTTCCTCCTTTTAACCTACATTTCTTCTTCATAACGTTCGGGTCCATTAGAATTAGTCAACAATAAATAATATAATGGAGGAGAGTATCATTCAGGGGGTATACTTATCTTGGTATATCTTCTAACACCACTTTTAGGTGTTTGGGGTGCTTGTTGTTGTTATGGTGGTTGTTTTTTTTGTGTTTGTTGTTGTTGTGGTGGTTGTTTTTTTTGTGTTTGTTGTTGTTGTGGTTATTGATTATTATTATTTTTAGGCACGTTTACTATTTTAGTGATCCAATCAAGAACTATGTATTCCTTGTTTTCTTTTCCCTATTTCTTTTCCTGCAACTAATTCTTATACAAGACCTTTTCATTGAATATTACATCTCTACTCCTAATTATTTTGTGATTTTCATAATCATATAAGCAATAACCAAAATCACTAACACCATATCCAATAAAGGTACATTTCTTTAATTTTGCCTCAAGCTTTGTTTTATTTTCTTTATTAATATGGACAGAGGCCTCACAACCAAAAGGCTTTAAAAAAGGAGTAGTTTACCTTTTTACCTATCCATGCTTCATCTGGAATACCACCATCCAAGGAACTTGAAGGCCCTCTGTTTATTAGATAAAAAACATTACTTACATCATCTGCCCAAAATTGTGAAGGCAATCCTGCATGCAATCTCATGCACCTTGCATGCTCCATGATTGTTCTATTCATCCTCTCTGACACACCATTTTCTGGTGGTGTTCTTGGAACTGTCTTCTCTCTGCAAATTCCATGCTCTGAAGAGTACCTATCAAACTCTTTGCTGCAATATTCACCTCCATTGTCTGATTTGAGACACTTCAATTTCTTTCCTATCTCAATCTCAACCAAAGCTTTCCATTTCTTGAAAGTATCAAACACATCAGATTTATTCTGAATACAATAAATCCAAGTTTTTCTAGTTGCATCATCAATAAAATTAACATAATAATGAGAGCCACCGAGAGATGATACCTGAGCAGGTCCCCATACATCTAGATGCACAAGGTCTAATTTTTCGCTCCTCTTTTCTTTCCCAACTCTGAGAAATCTGATTCTCTTCTATTTTCCACAAATGCAATTCTCACAGAAGTCCAAATCAACATTCTTCAAACCTAGCAACAAATTCCTTGAGTGAAGAATCTTCATCCCCTTCTCACTCATGTTTTTGAGCCTATGATTCCATAATGTTGCATCTGCTCTTTTGGAAGTTAAAGCATTAACAGAGTTAGAAATACCATTGCATAAATACAATGTACCAACCTTTTCACCTTTTGCTATTACCAAGGCTCCTTTGGTGACCTTCCAAGATTTATCTGTGAAAGTTTTCACACAACCTTCACCACCTAACTACCCTGTTGAAATCAAATTTTTCTTCAGATCTAGAACATGCCTTACCTCCTTTAGTAGCCATTGGTTTCCTTTCTGCTGCTTTACAAGAACCTTACCCATTCCAATAATTTTACAGGGTTTATCATCACCCGAATGGACTTGTCCAAAATCTCCTTGAAAATAGTCATGAAAATATTTCTTATCAAGTGTGGCATGGAATGAGGCCCCTGAATCTACCACCCAGGAATCAATAATACTTTTGAAAGAAAGAATGAAAGCATCTTGTAACACCTCACCTGTCACATTTGCTTCATGATTGTTTTATTACTATGCATCTCCTTATTTTCCCTTCAGAGATCTACAGTATTTCTTTAGGTGTCCTTTCTTTCCACATTTCCAGCACACTATCTCCGATCTGGACTTGGATTTGCCTTTCCTTGATTTACTATGATATCCTGAGCTCTTTCCTCTTTCCATTCTTCTTCTCCTAAACTCTAAACTCAAAGCATTACCTGATGTCTCACCAGATCTTTTCCATCACATTTCCTCACTAAGGATAGCACTGACAACATCATCAAACTTTAAAGTACTAGATCCAGAAACAGAGTTAGTAATGGCCATTACTAAACCATTCCAACTTTTTGGAAATGAGCACAAGAATAACAGAGCTCTAACTTCATCATCAAATTTTACCCCTACAGAACTTAACTAACTTGTAACTGTATTAAAATCATTTGAATGGTCTGCAACAGATCCACGTTCTTACATCTTCATACTAAATACCTGTTTCATAAGAAATACCTTATTTGAGGCTGAGGGTTTTTCATATAGTTTCGCCAACACCTGAATCAAACCCTCTATCATTGTTTCCTTCAAAATGTTGAAGGCGGTCGACGTTGCGAGGCACAACCGTATTGTTCTAAGTGCCTTTCTATCGAGAATGTTCCATTCTTCATCTGTCATAGCCATCGACTTCTTTGTTTTTCTACTCAATGGTAGGTACAGATCTTTCTAATACAGATAATATTCCATCTGCATCTTCCATAGCGGGAAGATTTGGCTGTTAAATTTCAAGACTGTAAAATTACCATTTTCTGCCATTACTCCCACTTAAACGAGAAACCCTTCTTTCCTGCAAGTTTATCAGCTAAATATATCTTCAGCTCTGATACCAGTTGTTAGAAAAATATTATATATGAGAGAGAAATGAAAGACATATAATATGTAGAAAAAAACAAACACATAAAACTAGAGAGACATAGATATACGTGGTTCACCCAGTTTGGGCTACGTCCACCCTGAACAGCGAGTCCTTCCTTTCTATTATCCAAAAAAATGAAGAGACACAACATATAGTAGATCCACTATAATATCCTCTATTTTCTCTCACAGTCTCATGTATCTGTTGCTCGCTCTGAGAGTACACATATATTCCACAACCTCAATACAATACACTCATACAAAGAGAGGGGTTGCCTTCTAGGGAAAAAAACCCTAAAATAAACATAAATTATACCATCAAATCATCTACCTAATGAATGTCCAAATCGACTAGAAATTACTATACTTTTACAAGGCAATTTTACATCTGTTTTAGCTTCAGGGGCGTTGCCCCCGAAACCCCCATTGGGAGACCACTAGCCCTTGGACCCCCTAGCCAGGGGGGGACAAGTCCCCCCCTACATTGAGGGGTGTACAATATTCCTAGGGTATACATTCGGCTGAAACAAAGACCTCTAAATTAGGATGATAATCATGCTCCACACCCAATAGTTTTTTCGCATTGTTATTCTCCCATTTTCATTTCTTATTAGCATTTGTGGAGGATTTTTATTTTTCCAAGTTAATCCCATACAATCCCTTGCTTCTTAATACGTCCTCCTTGTCATATTTCCATAAAAAGTAGTTGTTAATGGCAAGAAAAATTTCACTTGGAGTGGCCATATTAAAATAGAATGGATTCAAAAATTGAAATTGATTGTCTAGATGGGAAGCTCTTGAAAATGGGCCATTTAAAACAAAATAGGACTAAAAATGGGCTTCAATGATGAAAGTTAGTTACATAAAAAGTAAGATATTAAAAAAAAAAAAATTGGACTAAAAACAAACTTCCAATCTGAAGTTTGCCATTTTTTCAAGATAAAGGCATCAACAATAATACAGAGAGACATGACATGTAGAAGATATCCCACATGGTGATGGATTTTTCTGAAATAAGAAAAAAATTTACTCACTAGCTTTCTTATAAACTCGCTTTTGAAAATAAGTTACTTTTTTAGGTGACCCACTTTTGTAAAAATAGCATGCCCCTAAAGCAAGTCAAAAAAAAATTGAATAGTTCCATTATTTAAAAATTGGAGAATTTGTTATTTTTTAATGCATCTTCAAAAGCGTTTTTAGTGAGGGTAAATGTGAATTCTAGTAAAATGGAAGCATGAAACACAAGAGTTTGAGATACATGTTCTTCATCAAGCTATCCCTAATCAATGTTTTTAATGGAGGAAATATTACAAGGCTCTTAATCACCATTGTATTTTCTGGAGCTTCACTCTGAATATATCACAGAGAGTTTTGGAAGGTTGTTATTCCATGTCAAATATGAAGGTATATCACTGTCAGAATTACTTATTTTGAGATTTTATATGTGATATGAACTAGTTCAGATTTATTAAACTTTGGATCTATTAAATACCAAGGTAGGGTTTTTGTTTGGATAAATATTTGCTTTGCAATTATGAGTTAATGATATGGTACTTGCCAAGCACTCATTATTAGTGTTTTGGTTAAAGATCTTGTTAAAGGTATGAGGTTTCATTTTCTAACCATTTAAACAAGATGTGGGTACTCTAAAACACATTTTGATCTGATGTTTTGGTTAAGATCCATATTCATAGTTGAAAATGATTAGTACAAAGTCAAGTGACTGATGATGATGTTGATAGCCATTTGTTATTTTTTATTGAATGTTTAGAAAATGGTTCGAGAAGTGGAAATTGATGATGGGAAAAGAAAGAGAAAGGCTATACAGAGTATTGTGGGAGTTGAAGGTAAAATTCATTCAATTAATCGATCTAGGGGTTTTGATATTTTTAAAATATTTTTCTTACCATTAACTTGGTTTTGATCAATGATAAGTGATGATGCATGGAGATTTGATTACAGTTGTAGAGTCTTTTGTAGTGGATATGAAGGAGAAGAAGATAATTGTCTTTAGAGATGAAAATGCAATTTATCTTACAATAAAAATGAGGAAATTTGGATCAATAGAGTTCCTGAGTGTGGGTTCTTCTAAAGAAGAGATGAAAGATGAGAAAAAACCAATTCCTGACCAAAACGAGGAGGAGGAGGATGACAAAATGGAGGAGAAAGACATTGGAAAGGAGGATAAGAATGTAAAGCCTCCAAAAGTTGTGTATGTAAATCTAAGTAGCACCATTTATGTTCCTTTCCAACTTGGATTCATTTATATTACTGTTAAATATGATAATAATCCCACCTACATGGTTTGTTGATTTTTTTCAGTACCTCTTCCCCAGTACCAAAGAAAATAGGTTCCTTATGCTTGCAACGTGGTATATAAATCTACTCTCCCAACATTAGGATAGGTCCACCATCTGAAGAGTTTTCGAATTTCTGGTGTATTATAATCTTGGGAGATGAATTTTTCACAACCATTATTGCAATTTCGGTATGTAGTATTTTCTAATCACATTGACCTATTTTGGTCATCAATCAACATTAATATAATTTCATTTAAATTCTGAAACTTTAGAGTTTGTGGCCATGGTTTGGCATTCTGGATCTGTTTTATTTGTTTCAGGTCATTGGGTCCTTTGAGCCCTTTCCTATTTTATATCACCTTTGTATTCTCACATTGCATTATAAACTTTCCTCTGATATAATTGTGCTTTTCATGACAATTTTAGAATTGTGTTTTTCAAAAATATCTTTATTTTGATTGTTGCATACTAACTCAAAAAATGTTTTCACATTGATGGTAGAAGTTTTAGTATTTATGTTTAAAAAAAAATATTCACTACAAGAAAAAAGGCCATTGATGAGGGTCATGCCTATTACGGACCTTTAAGGTCCATCACCAATGTCACATATGGTGACGGTCCTTAAAAACATGTTGTTCTAAGTGTATATAGTGATGGTCCTTTAAGGTTTATCACCAAAGCCATTTTCAATGACACTTTTGGTGAGGGTCGTTAAAGGCCCGTCACTAATTCTCTCTTTGGTGACACTTTTGGTGAGGGTCATTAAAAGACCATCACTAATTCTCTCTTTGGTGACACTTCTAGTAATGATCTTTTATTGACCCTCACCAATTCTCTTTTTGGTTACTTTTGGTGACGGTCAAAAAATGTTTGTCATCATTCATCATTCCAATGAGTTTTTGATGATGCGATGTACCTATTACTATATTTTTTGTCAAAACATAACGATTTAATACCATTGTTGTGGAGTCGTTTTCATTATGTGTCCAAGGCCATAATGGTTAGAATCAGCCAATTTGTTAAAAATTAATTAGTGTGTATCATTTCCCTCAAGTAATAAGAGTATAGTTTTCATATGAGTCAACACATGATTCATCTCTATTAGGTTTATTATTTAGAAAATTCCCTTTAGATAAAGTGTCAGTAGTGTGTGTAGGAACTATATTATTTAATACATAATCAAGCTCTGTCAATTCTATTAATGACAGAAACCTATCAGTCCTTAACACTCATGGCACACCTTATCATGCTTTGGCACACACTAACATTCCTTGGCACCTTGCATGTCTTGGAACATTTTTCTACCTATAACATCTTTCCATGAGTAGGATTCCAAAGGACATGTTGACATGCCCTAGCATAGCATAGCACTCCCCTAGCATGTGTTGGCATGCCTTGTAGTCCCTACAATTCCTTGGAAAACCTTGTCATAATATTGCATTGACATACATTAGCACTTGGCACATATTAACACTTGGCATGTATTGGAACCTATTATTAGTGTGCCTAGCATGCCCCTTTTGAAAAATATAAGGTAGCAACTTATTAACCCTCTTATGTGTTCATTTCCTTGAATTTTAGCTTTTTTATTCCTTTTTTTGCCTTGAAACTCCTTGACGAATATTGGCATACTCTAGCACCCTACACATCCTATCATGTCTTAGCATCTGGCATGTCTTGTCATTTTTTGGCATGCCTTGGCACTATTTGGTACATGTTAGCACACCCTGGAACTACCTAGCACACTTTAGCACTTCTTGAGATGCCCTAATATTCCTTGGCATGCCTTACCCATGATTATCATACCTTCTCACTTCCTCCTTGGCATGATAGTTAGCACTCATTGACTCTCCCTCACGCACCCTCATATTCATTCACTTCCATGCATTTTGACCTAGTGCTCCCTTGTGTTGTCCTAGTACTCCCTAACACTCCTCAACATGTATTTTCACTCTCTAGCACACCTTATCACACTTCAACATCTTATGCCACTTCATAGCATGCATCACACTCCCTAACATGCATTGGCACTTGGCACGTGCTGGCACTTGGCAAGTCTTAGCATGTTTGTCATGCATCAATACTAATTGGTATGCTTTGGTATGGTTTAATATTAAATTATTTGAGATCAATTATTGGAAATTAGATTAGAAGCAATAGAGGAAGATTTGGCACCTAGAATGCACTAAAACTTGGCACTTGGCACCTAGTGTTGGTGTGCCTAGCATGCTGCTCATGGAAAAGGTAAATTTATGACTTATTAACCCTATTATGTGTTCATTTCCTTGTATTTCAACTTGTTTTCCCCTTTTTTTCGTTGACAATCCCCCGCATGCATTGTCACACACTTGCACATCTTGGCATGCCTTCGCACTATCTAGCATATGTTAGCATGCCCTAGCATTCCCTAAAACCTTGGAAATCATTCCCTCACAACTAGCATTACATTTTTCTACGACTTGGGAACCTTACATTCGTTAGAACATATTGGCACTCCCTAGTTGTCATGCCCTCATAAATAGCCTTACTTTTTTTGCGACTTGGGAACCCAACCAATTCATTAGAAAAACAATATTGTGCCCAACCCAAAGTATCCCCTTCTCTGAAATTTCTTTGTCCATGCCTTATCACAACCATAGGCTTGCCTCCTCCAAGTTCTATTCTGAACTTCTCCTAAAACACTTCATCCTTGGGGCACCTGGAATTCACTGACACTCCTTGGCACACACTCTTATTCATTCATTTCCAAGCATTTTGACCTAGTTCTCCATTATGTTCCCTTGGCACTCCCTAACACTCCTCAACATCCATTGACATTGTGTGCCATGTGTTAGCATGGCGTTCATTCCTTAGCATACCCTGGAACTCCATAACTATAATTCCATCACAACTACCATTACTTCTTTTTAGACTTGGGAACCAAATTAAGTCTTTCCTTGACTACAACACCTTAACCAATTTATAATTACTACAAATAGACTATGCCTTGTTCACCTAATAATTGCCTATAACACATCTTAGTCTACTCATGCCCAATATCAACTCATCCCACTTAACAAGTTACCAAATCAAGGCTCACATACAACCATGGCCATAAAAAAACTAAGCAACACAATTTACATCTTAACATGTGATAACACCTGTCACATCTAAAAATCCCTTGGCACTATGTGGCACATGTTAGCATCCTCTACATTTCTTGGCATGCTTTTCACTCTATAGCACACCCTAGCACTCCCTGAGATGCCCTGGCACTCTAGCATGCCTTGGAACTTCCTAACATATAACCTTGTCACTGCCTCCTCATAACACTTGGAACTCGCCAACACTCCCTATCACATACTCTTATATGTTCATTTCCATGTATTATGAACTAGTTCCCCCTTGTGTTTCTATGACACTCCCTAACATTCGTTGGCACGCATTGGCACACGCCGTACCTAGAACATCTTGTCATTTTACCCTAACACTCTAGCATTCCTTGGAACTACCAAACATATCTTGTCACTCCATCCTTACCACACCTTGAACTCACTAACACTCCCTATCGCACACTCTTATTCATTCATTTCCATGTATTTGAAGCTAGTGATCCCTTTCATTTCCTTGGCACTGCATAACACTCCCTGACATGCATTGGCACACCTTAGCACCGGCCACATCTAGGCATGTTGCCCTGGCCTCTAATATCCCTTAAAAATACCTACCATACCTTGTTACTCCCTCAGCACACTTGTAACTCACTAACACTTCCTGTCACAAACGCTTTTTTGTTAATTTTCATGCATTAATTTGACCTAGTGCTCACTTGTGTTTCCCTGGCACTCCCTATAACTTCCTAGCAAATGTTGACACACCCTATCACCTAGCACATCTTGGTCACATTTCGCCCTAGAAATCTAGCATGACTTAGCTTAACCTAGCATACCATGTCACTCTCTCCTTAGCACACTTGGAACTCACTTACACTCCTTATCACATACTCTTATCCATTCATTTCCATGCATTTTGACCTAGTGCTCCCTTATGTTTCCATGGCACCCCCTAACACTCCTTAGCATGCATTGGCACACCTTGGTCCTTAGCACATGATCTTGGTATGCTTCCTTAGCACTCTAGCATGCCTTGGAACTGCATATCATACCTTCTCACTCCCTCCTTAGCACACCTGAAACTTATCGACACTCATTTCCATGCATTTGAAACTAGTGTTCCCTTGCGTTTCCTTGGCACTTGGCCTTAACACTCCCTATCATGCATTCATGCCACACCCTAACACTTGACACATCTTCGCATGCCTTAGTAGTTTCCTTTTCTTAGCATTCTTAACATGCCTTGGAACTATCTAGCATGTGTCAGTACTTCCCAACATTCCTTGCCACACCTTGGCATTCCCTAATTGTCATTCCCTAATAGATAGATTTACTATTTTTGTGAATTGGGAACTCAACCAATTCATTGAAAAAATAGTGTTGTGCCCAACCCAAAGTCTTCCTTTGTTTGAACCTACTTTCACCAACCCGTTATAATTGTAACCATAGGATTTCCTCCTACAATTCCTATTCTAACCTTCTCCTAACACACTTTGTCCTTGAAACACCTAGAATTCATTGACACTCTGTGTAACACACTCTTATTTGTTTATCTCCATGCATTTTGACCTAGTTCTCCCTTATGATGCCCTAAAACTCCCTAACATTCCTCAACATGCATTGGTAATGTCCGACATTTGTTAGAATGCCTTTTCATTCCTTGCCACGCCCTAACACTCCTTAGCTATAATGCCCTCATAACTACCCTTACTTTTTTGGGGACTTGGGAACCCAACCAAGCCTTTACTAGACTACAACAACTTGACCAAGTTATAGCTACTACAACTAGAATATGCCTTGTTCACCTAAGAACTGAATATAACTCGTCTTAAGCTACTCATGTATAATTTCAACATATCCAACTTAATGAGTTAGAAGTTACCATGTCAAGGCTCACATCCAACCGTGGCCATAAAACAACTAAACAACATAGTTTACATCTTGACATGCCATAGAACCTGGCACATCTAACAATCCCTTGGCACTATGTGGCACGTGTTATCACCCCGTACATTCCTTGATATGCTTTGGCACTCCCTAACACTCTTTGACATGCCTTGGTAATCTAGCATGACTTGGCACTTCCTAGCATATAACCTTGTCACTCCCTCCTTAACACACTTGAAACTCACTGCCACTCCTTATCACACACTCTTATTCGTTCATTTCCATGCATGTTGATCTACTTCTCCCTTGTGTTTCCATGGCACTCCCTAACACTCCCTAGCACCTGGAACATCTTAGCATGTCACCCTGACACTCTAGCATTCCTTGGCACAATCTAGCATACCTTGTCACTCCCTCCTTAACACACTTAGAACTCACTGGCACTCCCTTTCACATACACGTATTCATTCATTTCCATGCATTTTAAGCTAGCTCTCGCTTGTGTTTTAGTGTCACTACCCGGTATTCATTGGCACACCCTATCACATGGCACATCTTGGCATATCATTGCCTTGGCCTCTAACATGCTTTAATACTTCAAAGAATGTATTGTCACACCCTCAGAACAACTGGAACTCACTGACACTTCCTAACACAAAATCTTATTCATTAATTTCCATGGATTATTTTGAACTAGTGTTCCATTATGTTTCCATGGCACTTTGTAACACTTCTTAGCATGTGTTGGCACACCCTGGCAGCTGGCACATATTAGTCAGATGCTTACCTGGGACACTAGCATGCCTTATCACTACCTAGCATACCATGTCACTCGCTCCCTAACACACCTAAAACTCGTTTCCCTCCCTATCACACACTCTTATTCATTCATTTCCATGCATTTTACCTAGTTCTTCCTTGTGTTTCCCTAGCACTCGCTAACACTCCTTAGCACGCGTTGAAACACCTTAGAACTTGGTATATCTTGGCATGATTCCCTAGAACTGTAGTGTGCCTTAGCACTACCTAGCATACCTTGTCACTCCTTCCTTAGCACACTTGGAACTCGCTAAAACTCCCTATCACACATTCTTATTCATTCATTTCCATGCAATTTAAACTAGTGATCCCTTATGTTTCCTTGCACTTCCTTGTAACACCCTCCTCCCACATCTACCCAAGAAATTGACCAGCCAGGATAAACATGCGATGAGAGGCCACTATGATATGATTCAATCTCCTAAGTCATATTAATGAAGTGGAACTGATGAAAAAACACCATTCATACATTAACCATAAGCTACAGGACCTTTAGAAACCAATCCAATACTTTAGGCAACTTGCCTTGGGGTCCCACTAAACTTTTGGACAACTTAAGGTTGAGTCGCTCCCATGATATAGGCATGAGGGTGACCAAAAACCCAAAGTCGCTCTCACAAGCTTTCCTTTTGATGACCAGAGACTAAAATTGTCAGTGTTATGCTAGCGAATATGGGATTTGAGCCACTTTTTCAGGCCCAAAGCCCATGTCATTCCCCAGAATTTAACCATCTTTGCAAATCATTAAAATAACATGGAAATGACAGTGCTAAAGAAAATACTTGTTCAAGACCTTTACTAGACTCCTACTAGCCATGACAGGAATTTCATCAAACATATTTCAAATGTGTAATCTACAGGTGTAATTCACATTTCTGAGCATAGGGGTCTCATACTTTGCTAAGAATAGCTAAGAACCTTTGATGCATCAACACATCGACTAACATTCCATTGATTAGGTCATAGATACATCGATCATTTAATTATAAGTAAAACCATATCATGGGGGCGTCTGAGGATTAATTAGTCTAAAACCTTAGTGGGACCCAAGGGTTGGTTACTTGAAAGGTTGGGATGGTTCTTGGGAGTCATGTTGCTGACGTTGAAGGTCAGTATGGTGTGTTTCCATCAATTCCACTTCCTTAAGGTGACTTAGGAGGTCGAATCATATCATAGTAGCTTATGGTCACATGTTTTCCCTAGTTGGCCCGTTGCTTGGGTAGATGTGGGAGGAGGGTGTTACACTAGAATTGAGTTACACTAATATCTTAAAAGATATGGTAAGATAACTTGGAACAATTTCTTAGTTGCTTATGTTATTGAAATTCATTATACTTTCACATTAATAAAAAACAAAACAATACATGCATTCGAAAACTTTAACTTTATTCAGTGAGTAAAGGTACATACATTTGAAAATTTCAACTTTATTCATTGAATAATGATACATACGATTGAAAACTTCAACTTTAGTAAGTGAGTTTTTGTTTCATCTTATATATCTTTCTCCAAGTTTTTGTTAACAATCCTTATTGAAGGGTTTATAGATGAAGTGGTCGGGAGGTAAGTTTCACACTCTCGCTACTTTTGTCCAAGTCCCTAATAAAACATTTGGCCTGTTCTGTTGAGGCTATAAAAGTAGGAATCCCTTAGAGTGAGACTGTTGGGGAAAATTCTAAGTGGCCACTTATTATATAAATTTTTTTATACCATAATATTTGCTTGTGAACTTAGTTAATATTTTTCAGTTCTTTAGTTAGATCTTTTCATCAAACAAATATCAAGAACAGAACAATAACAATAGAGGACACATAAATTAGGCTCTCAACCAAGGAAAAACCACTCCAAAGGGAAAACCTAGAAAACCCTTGTCTTCTTATAGAATCTGCTTCAAATGAGACACAAATACATAAGCCTTAGACCAAGTCCCTCTCTAGGTACCAAGTTATCCCTTCCAACAAGTTTTTCTTTGATCCAACACCAACCAACTTCAAACTGCAACTTCAATACTTGTTCTTTGACCTCTAACTTCAACCCTTAATACTACTTCAAAAACCCTAACCAAGACTCCTTTGGAATCCTTCCTTGAGAAAGATAGCTCTAACCAAGGTCAGTGAGGCAACTTTAGGGTAATTCTTCCTTCTTGCAATAGGAGATTTCACTTTGTCTTACTACAACTCGAATCTACAGTTTCAGCTTCTTTTGTAGCTACAAAAACCCTAGAATTTCGCACTTGTGGGAGAGAGATATCCAAAAAACAAGTTTTTCATCCTTCATTCCTCTTCTAGACCTTTTCTATTCTTGTCTTCTAGCCATAGATCAAAATTTTTCTTGAGATCAAACTTCTTGATTTAGTGCTAAATGAGGTCAAGCTATTTCTTTATATAGCCTTTCCAAGGCGTGGAATTTCCTCCTTTAGGTGTGCTTTAAGCCGACTTGAAGCTCCCAGGGCTGACTTTTACTTTTGGAGTTTCCAGGACTTTCTAGACTCAAAATAAATTGTTTTTCCAAGTACATTTTGCTGAGAATGGTCTTATAAATGTGATGTTGACTCCTTTGATTCATGATAATAAATCCTAAGACCTAGCAAGCCCTAGAAGCATGAAGGACATGATTTTACCTAGAAGATCATCCATAATGTGCATGGAACCCATGATTTAAAAATAATAAACCTTTCTTTTCTTTTTTTGTTCGTTACATAGGATACATATTGAAATGAGTACGAAAATTATGAATACTGAAACTAGTTACATTTTCAACACTCCCTCTTAACTAGGGAGGTACTCATAATTTTACAACTAGTACAACATCATTGTCAAACTGAAGAATTGTCATAAGAGGATTTAGATTGATAAGCCAAACCATAAACATCATCATTATGACCAACATTGTTATTGATGCCTGACCTGAAAAGCTATATTTCATTCAAGAGCATTATGTTCGAAGGCTTTATGTGTGATACTGCACTAACTCTACAAGGAACATACCCCATCTAGATGTTCACAAAGTATGACCTTTTAGGACTATTCTTACCTTGGATTCTTGGCTTTGAATCCTCAATGAATATCAATCCTCTTTGCCCACTCTTATCTTGGATACCTGTTAGATCCTCAAAGAGTGTTGGTCCCTTTACTTTCTTGGGTGTTCTATCCCCAAGGAAATCACATATGCTTATCCAATCCTCCACCATTCTCTCTCTAATGCCTTCACTTAGACTTACGGTTGTTAGCCTTGGTCAAGTGTTTGAAACATGAAGTAGAGAATGCACTGTGATGTCCAACATCACTCGCTCTCAACCTGAGGAGAATATATCTATTATTCTTTTAACTTGAGAATATTTCCTTGATCCTATACAAGGAGACTCCTTCACTCCCTCTCAAACCTAGAGGAGATAATTGACTTCCTTTCTAATTAGAAAGTCATATCCACAAGCTCTCTAGCTTGTCCTCATAAGAGGATCAATTGTCATTTTTCCATAGTTGCCTAGCTTCCTCTTTTCTGCACATCTCATTATATCGAGCTTACTTCCTTTCAAGGTATCATGGAGCCATCTTCACTCTTTAATATTGTGATAGGATCCATGTCATCTTTCTTGGTCATCACTTTCATCTTGACATCATGAAGGCTTTACATTGAGCCTTTCCTAAATTCACGTTGTTCATATCTTCCTCATTAAAGTGATCTCATTATACCTTCACGTTATCTTCTTACATTGCTACCTTTCAATCCCAAGATGGACACATCTTGACTTCACAGTTACTAGTTACTAGGTATTGAGCTTCCCTCAATATTCTTCATATATTTTTATATAGTTGAACTTGACTCAACTAACAACATGTATTCCTGCAACATTCTTCGAGGTAAAAAAATAATATTTTAGCCATATAAAAAACAATAATTAAAATTAGACTTATCTCATTCAGATGACCTTCTTGTCCAATGAACAATCTCATGTCCATCTCCATATGAATCTTCCTATTGGAAAATGGATAGTGGAAAATATTAATCTTATTTTCCTTTAACCTTGATATTTGCTTGTGAATCTTACTTATCCTTTTTAGTTATTTAGTTAGATATTTTCATCAAACAATATCAAGAACAATAACCAAAACAATAGGGGACATGGATATTAGGTTCTCAGCTAAGGAAAAACCCCTCCAAGGGGAAAACCTGAAACTCTTCTCTTCTTAGAACCTACTTCAAATGAGATACAAAGACAAAAACCTATACCAAGTGCTTCTCCTAGTACCAAGTAGTCCATTCCTCAAGTACTTCCTTTGATATGCACCAACTAGCTTCAATACTTCAACTTCGACCTATTAGCTTCAATACTACAATTCGTCATGCAACTTTGATCCTGTAATTTCAACCTTGCAACTTCCTCACAAACCCTAATCCAATATCTTCCAAAGACCTTCCTAGAGCAAGACAACTCTTCCTAAGGTCAATGGGGTCTAGACATAGTATTATCTCTTCCAACTACAAGGTAGTGCACTTTGTCCTCCTACAAATCACACCTACAACTTCAACCTCTTCCTGCAGCCCATAAACCCTAAAATTTCACACATGTGAGAGAGATAAAGCCCAAAAGGAAGATATTTTCGTCCTTCCTTTCCTCCGAGACCTCCTCTCTCGTTTTTTGCTTCTCCTAGTTACAGGTTGAACTTCTTATTGAGATATGAAACTTTTGGAGTGACTGTATCCTAAATGAGGTTGAACTTCTTCTTTATATAGCCTTCTCAATGGGTTGAATTCCCTCCTTTAGACTGACTTGTAACTGATAGGGCTCACTTGCACTTTTGGTGTTTCTAAGATTTTATAGGCTCTAAATAATTCTTTTTACAATTACGTTTATCTCAGAAGTGTCTTATAAACATGATGTTGATTCATTTGACTCGTGACAATAAATCCTAAGACCTAACAAACCCTAGAAGCATGAAGAACACGATTTTACCTAGAATACCATCAATAATGAGCATGAAAGCCATGCTTTAACAATAATTACTTCTTCTTTTTTTCTTTTTCTTGTTTTTTACATATGATACATATTGAAATGAGTACAACAATTATGAAGATCGAAACTAGTTACATTTCTCAACACTTCATGCATAAGAGTGCCCAAGGATCAAACTTGATTACCAAGTTACAATCTTTTGTTTTGAAGATTATATTGGATGTTAGTCATTATTTTACATATTCTAGAGAAAGTATCAATCTCTTATACATCCTTAAATAAGTCAAATTCTTCCTTTTAAACATCATACAATCATACTTAAGCATGTTACAAGATTCTACATCAATCTTATCCAAGAGTCACTTCTAATGGGAATTCTTATGCTTCTTATTTCATCATCTAACTATATGTCTCATAATGAGACCACATATTGACCGATTTCATTCCTTCTTCCTTTTAATAGTATTATTTCAACATTACATGGAATCTATAGTAACTTTTTCATAGTGCTTCTCCTAAGAACCTTCCATCATGATGGTTCTTCCAGGATCATAATGACCCACCTAATCAAGATGACTACTCCTAACACAATGTTAGATAATTCCCATATGAACAATATGAAAAATGGCATATCTATCTATTCTTAGAGACTAGATGACTTCTACAAATCAAGTTGATTAAGTAGACTCTACATATGATATTATCACATGCTTCTCTCAATTATGTTATGCAAAATCAAGATTATTCTAAAGTAAACAACAATGCACACTATTCTAAAGGAAAGACCAATTTTACCAAGAACTTGAAAAACAAGTTGCACTCTTTAATAGTAGATATCTTTCACTTCTTCTTTCTTCAACTTCTTCTCAGGTTCACCTGTTTCCTCAGCTATGTGAGCCTCACTTATTTCCTTTCTCTTATTGTTCTGTAGGCTAGGAAAATCCCTCTTACAATGTCCATATTCATTTCACTTGAAGCATTGAACATTAGACATATATTCTTCTTGGACATTCCAAACTTCCCCTTCTTCATCTTCTTGACTTGAGTTGGAAAAGCGTAAGATTGTTCATCTGATCCAATGTCATATTTCACCTTGATCAGGGATTCTTACAAAATGCATTGTGTCAACAACTCATCAAATGGATTTGAATCTTTCTTTGAGTAGACTCTAGTTGCAAAATTTCTCCATTCCAATGGCAATGCATTTAGCACATAGATGGTCATTTATGAGTCATAGATAGTTTCTCCTAGCCCTTGCAAGTGATTTGTTAATTGGAATATCTTCATCAGAAAGGATGACATGTCCTCATCCTTTGGTTTCTTCATTTTGTATATTTTATTCTGTAAAGACATCTTTTGTCTGGATGTACTCACAGAGTACAAGTTCAATAGCTTGTCATACATCCCCTTGGAAATTTTCAAATTTGCAACGAATGGAGCAAGAATATCCTTGATTGATTCAATTATGATCCTTTATGCCCTTAATTACCCTTTCACGTACTTTTCTAGTTCTTGAGTCTTGCCTTTGCTTGGTTCAGTGATTTCCCTAGTTACATATTCCATTACCTCATGCTCTATTAGTGCCAAGTCAATCCTTTTATTCCATGCTAGGTAATTTGATGCTCCATTGAGCTTATTTCTCTCCTTGCAGAAAGAACCCACATGACCAATAGATTCAAACATAGAGTAATAATATGATACTTACTTGATAACCGATATTTTACTCTTCCTTGATGATCTCATCAACCTTTCTTGATGCCTTCAAGACCTTTGAAGAAAATTTAATAATATCCTTGAAATATGCCTCCTAGGATTCTTCCAACCACAACTTTCTTCAAATATCATACCAAGATTCCTTGCTTCAAATATACCTTTCAATGAGCCTTTGTATACATCTTCTTCGTTCAAGAGACAAACTTCCTTATAGTCTCCCTTTCAAGCCTTCATTTGATGAGAGTTTGATGTAACCTTGATCTTCTTTAATGTAAAGATCCTCCTTCTAGATCAATAGGCCTTCTACTTCTTTCCACATATGATTCCCCTTGACAAGCAATCCCTTCTTTGTGTCCATAAGATAATCCTTCAAATTGCCTTCTTATTCACCTTAGCTCTAATCCCATGTTGGAAAATTGAAAGTGGCAACTTATTATATCAATTTTCCTTGACCTTAATATTTTTTTTATGAACTTAGTTAACCTTCTTCACATCTTTAGTTAGATTGTTTCATTATTATTTTTTAAGAATGGAACAATAACAATAGAGGACATAAAAATTAGGCTCTTAGCGAGGGAAAAACCCCTCCAAGGGGAAAACCTAGAAAAATCTTATCTTCTTATAGAATTTGCCTCAAATGGACACAAAGACCTAACTCCTAGATGAAGTCCTTCTCCAAGTACCAAGTCAACCCTTCTAAGAAGTCTTTCTTTGATTCATCACCTTCCGACTTTAAAATGGAACTTCAACCTCCGAGCTTCAATATTGCTTCTTTGACTTGCAACTTCGGCCCTTGAGACTACTTTAGAAACCCTAACTTAACCTCCTTTGGAGTTCTTCCGTGAGCAAAATATCTCCAACCAAGGTCAATGAGGAAACTTTAGGGTAATTCTTCCTTCCTGCAATAGGACACTACACTTCATCCTATTGCAACTGAGATATGCAGTTTCAGACTCTTATGTAGCTGCATAAACCCCAGACTTTCTAACACGTGGCACAGAGATAGCCCAAAAACAAGTTTTTTGTACTCCTTTCCTCTTTTAGACCTTAGATTTTATTGTCTTCTAACTATAGATCAAACTTTTTGTTGAGATCAAACTTCAGTGAGTGAGTGTTATATGAGGTTGAACTACTTCTTTTTATAGCCTTTCCAAGGGGCTAAATTCCCTCCTTTAGGCTGACTTGAAGTTGCCAAGGCTCACTTGTACTTTTGGCATTTTTAGGACTTTCTAAACTAGAAAGAAAATATTTTTCGAAGTACATTTTGCTCGCAAGGGTCTAATAAACATGATCTTGACTTCTTTGACGCATGACAATATATCCTAAGGCCTAACAAACCCTAGAAGCATGAAGACAATGCTTTTACATAGAAGACCATCAATAATGAGTATGAAGACGAGGCTTTCAAAATAATAACTTTTTATTTTCTTCTTTTGTTTGTTACATATGATACATATTGAAATGAGTACAACAATTATGAAGACTAGAACTAGTTACATTTTCAACAACCCTACTAGTGTTACTTTAGAAATCTCAACCATTATTGAGTTAAACATTTCTTAGTTAATACTAATTAGTCAAATCTTATAATGAAAATTTTAATGAAATCCATACACTTTAGTGACTTTCATTCTAAATATCTCTTTAAAACAAAGAAAGAAATAAAAGAAGTTAAATATTAGATAAAAGAAGTGAACTTCATAACAAATTTTACAACCCTAATAATACTTTACACACACACATAGATGCTAATAACATTTAAATATAAGCTTAGAATTTATCCCTTAATATAATTATAATAACTATAATATTAAACATGCTTGGAATAATAAAGCGAATAACCTTTTGTGGATTTAGAGGTTTTTGTTTGTTAGCCTATTTTGAAGGGAAAAATAGTGTAAAATATTGTATTAGGAAAAATTATTATTATTATTATTTCCCTTGCCGTTTACTCTAAGGGTGAAATGTTTCAAAGGGTGAAATGTTTCAAAAGTTTATTTGGGAAGGACGAGAGTTGTTTGGAGGTAAGAATGGTGTAAAACATTGTATGGGGGCAAATTATTATTATTATTTTCCTTACTATATATAAAGGGTGAAGTGTTTCAAAGGTTTTTTTTGAGAGGGTCGAGGGATTCTAGGTTTTTAGAGAATGGCTTCTAGGTTTTTAGAGAATGGCGGAAAGGGGAGGTAGACTTGGTGGTGGTCGAGGTGACAGAGGTTGCAGCTGCCGGCCAGGAGCCCGCTGAGATGAAGAAGAAAAATGGGCCGCCTGGTAAAAGAAGGGAAAATCAGTTCCCTCAAGCAAATCTATCTTTTCTCGTTGGCTGTGAAGGAGCACCATATCGTGGAGGCCATGCTAGGTCCTCAGTTGAAGGATGAGGTCATGAAGATCATGCATGTGCAGAAGGACGCGCAGAGGACTCGATTCAAAACATTCGTTGTTTTGGGTGATGGCAATGGCCACTTAGGGCTTGGCGTAAGTGCAGGAAGGAGGTGGCCATGCGTGTGCCGAAGTTAGGGCTTGGGGTAAGTGCAGCAAGGAGGTGGCCATGCGTGTGCCGAAGAAGGTTCTGCATTTTTCAGCGATCGAAGATGTGTTCACCTCCTCTGGAGGATCTACTAAGACCTAAGGAATTTTTCTGAGGTTATTTATTTATTTTAATTTTAATTTTTTGAGTTTTGTTTTTTTTTTTAAATAATGTTTGATACTGGTCTGTTATTTGGAAAAAAAAGCAGTAGTCTATAAAGCTACTTTTTGAAAGCTTTTCTGGCGGATTTTTCTGTTCAAAATCCGGCAGCAATTCATTGGAATCCCAAGTTTGATAGCTAGTTTTTTGCACAATCAATGGCTCTGAGGGGTTTTTCAGGGCGCTGAATCCAAATATGCAGTTAAAAAACCATTTTAACTTTAACCTCATTTCTTCAGCCGTCACGGGAATCTCCAAAAAATCACATTATAGACAACTCCGAAAAAAAAATATGTTTTCGTCTAGGTTTGATATATATAAAATAAGTTTGAATCTTCCATATTTGGAATTTAAAAGTGAAAAATTTCAAATTTGTTTTGTTTTTTTATCGTGATCAAATAATTTTTTGACTGTAATCAAATAACGTTTTGACCATAAAATCTAGTTGTCTGACATTTATAGTGTAAATAACATGACCACTTGTTTTTGTTACGCCAAAATTGCCTGTGTTCGGTACCTGGGATCTTTTTGACCATAAAATCTAGTTGTCTGTCATTTATAGCTTAAATAACATGACCACTTGTTTTTGTTTTGCCAAAATTGTACCTGGCATCTCTGCCCATGCGTATGACAAATCGCCTAAACTCAGTCAACAATGAAATATATTTAAATATATTTCTTACATACACAGCATTGAAGTTATCCCTCTTTCTGTGAGTAATCAAATTTTGTAGCAAAAGTAGTTTCTCTCTAGCAAACAATTTAATAAGAAAATGGTAGAAATTTCAAGATATATACAATACCCCATGACAAATCGCCTAAACTGAGTGAACAATGAGATATATTTAAATATATTTCTTACATACACATACCTTAAAGTTAATCCTCTTTATCTGAGTAATCAAATTCTGTAGCAAAAGTAGTTTCTCTCTGGCAAAAAATTTAATAAGAATATGGTAGAAATTTCAAGATATATACAATACCTTAAAGATTCCTGTCTGTGAGTAAGCAAATTCTGTAGCAAAAGTAGTTTCTCTCTGGCAAAAAATTTAACAAGAATATGGTAGAAATTTCAAGATAATGTATATGTCTTTTTGGTTGAAGTTCTCTCTCCTTTCAATCGATTAATTGCAATGGGAAGTGAAGTCGAAAGCAGCGTAAAGTTATTTCTCCTGTTATGAGTAAGCTATTTCTGTAACAAACGACCTTCTCTCCAGCTGCAAATATGATAAAAAAATGGTATAAAGTTTAGGATGAACGGTGTTCAATATGATCCCAGTTCCATACATGGGAATGCTGTTCCAGGTGTTTTGCTTAATTTCTGTAATCAGAAGCGAGTTTGCTACAAAAGATTAAAAAAAATGGTTTATTTTGATAGAAAGTGCCTAAAAACTTTTTAACTTTCTCTTTTAACATGGATAATTTTGAATTTTCCTAAGAAATTGACTACCTTATTTTTTCTCTGAAATAATTGTGATAAATTAGCTTCTACCATACTTATCTCTCACTATTCTGCACATGTACAACCTTCTAACTACATGGATAATTTTGAAGTTTGAATTTTTTTTGAAAAATTGACTGCTAGCATCTACCGTAAGTATCTCTCACTATTCTCTCACTATTCTGCACATATACAACTTTCTAACTACCTTCCAAATTCCATATATGTGGAATGATGCCTCCAATGACTTAATGTTTGTGTTTTTATTTTTGTTGGTAATCCCAACATATATTTAAAGCTTTCTTAAGCCTAGCACATCAATCTTGGTAGAGATTTTGAAAGCACAAGATATTATTTGAATGGAAAATCTCCCAAAACTTTTCATAACTAGTGGATTTTATATTGAGAAATTTGAGTTTTTAGGAAGTTGGTCTTAATGTCTTTTTTTTTCCCAATATTTGTAATGAAACTTATCACATAAAGTAGAATTTTTCATTCACAATCACACCATATGCATAATTTAATATTGAGAAATTTGAGTTTTTAGGAAGTTGGTCTTAATGTTACTTTTTTTCCATTATTTGTAATGAACCTTATCACACAAATTACAATTTTTCCTTTACAATCACACTATTTGCATTTTGCATAGGCACACCTTATAAATTTCTTTAGGATATGTCAATTGGAGGATATGTTCTTACTTTTAATTCTACCCAGTATGGAGTAGATCTCATGTAAACAAGTAAATGTAAATGTAAATGTAAATATAAACATTTAACATGTAATGTTTAATATAT
>APFE030793694.1:802-27354 GCA_000404065.3 Pinus taeda
AAAAAATGTTTTATTTGTTTACCATACCTCTCGTTTATTTATATTTTTATTAATTTACCATACCTCTTTTACAAATATGGTATTTGACCCATAGGATTCACTTAAATAAAACCTCTTTCTTGAGCCTTCATAAATAGAAGAAGCATTATGGACTAAATATAAAAAGAGGTTTTATTTATTTACCATACTTCTAGTTTATTTATATTTTTATTTATTTACCATACCTTTTGAGTAAGTGTAAAAAGATGTTTTATTTATTTACCATACCTCCACTTTACTTATATTTTTATTTGTTTACACCCTTGCATGTATATAAGGTGACTTATGGAGTAAATATAAAAAATGTTTTATATATTTACCAATACCTCTCATTTATTTATATTTTTATTAATTTACCATACCTCTTTTTTAAATATGGTATTTGGGCCTTTGGCCCATAAGATTCACTTAAATAAAACCTATTCTTGAAAATGGGCCAATGGAAGGTTGTAACTCCTAATGTCAAGGGCTAAATTTACCTTTTTTACCCTCTCCCTTAAAATAAGGTGGGCTATTTGAGGTGATTTGTAAAAATGTACTATGATACAAAATATTCACCCACTAAAAAATTAAAACCCCTTAATTTTGCCAAAGGGCGAAAATTCGCCCCTAAAATTTTGTATGATTGGGGTCTCAATATCCATTTATATATTAATAGAACAGGAATAAAATTAGCTTTCCACTCAACTTTTGGTCTAGGTTCATGCTCATAGGCTAAAGAATTAATAAGTTTCCTTCTCTTAGATATGATACCATGAGGGTCATAATTCCAAATACCCACCATTTCAAAATTCAGTTCTTTCATCATATTTTTAGGATACTAAAGAGCTTGCATGTTGTTTATAACGAAGGAACTATTGGCTTTACCAACTTGAACAAATAGCCTTTCTTTCTAGGAACATAGTGGATCAGGTCCACATGTAGGCTCTATCTAATGAATTCCAAGGAAAATATTATCATTGGCATAAAAACAGGTAAATGGTAGGGAGGGAGCTCACACCCATAAACCTGAATTTTAGTGTATTCCTCGAACATGTACCAATCACACACCCTGGTGTCCTTACTAAGCTAGAGTATATATTTTTGCTAAGGAAAAACCTTTGGGGGTGAGACATTGTGGATGATTTTGTATGCAGTAGCTATATATCTGGATATAAATTAAGAATATCCCTCACTATTGGGTTTCTTCCTAACAACAACATCCCAATCAAAAACATACTTTTTCTATTTGTGCGAATCCATGAGGCTGAGACCCAGCTATTCAAACTCATCTACATGGGTATATAGGAACAAATAAAACATTATGGAGTAATATATAAAAAATGAAGAAACAGAAAAATGATGTAGTTGGAATTTGATGGATTTAGCTAGGAATGAAGGTATATCAAAAAAATGATCTGGCTGCATTATCATTCTCAGAAACCCTATGGTGACCTTGGTGACAATATTGGCATCATCCTCCCTAAAGAATTGGGCAATTACAATGAGGATAAGTTTCACAACCTTTGTAAATGTGGATATTGGAAAAGTATCAACAAAAGGTAAGGATTGGTGGCCTGGGGCCAAAATCATCTATAAGAATGCCTATTGTTCCCCGGATGGGAGGGCACTATAGCTATTAAATAGGGTCGTTTCAGTAAATTTTGTTGGTTTAGGAGAAAATGGGTATACCAAAGCCTTTTTAATCTTCTTTAGAGTTATATCTGAGATTTTTACTCCAGTGGATGATATAAAACATTTTTTCTCTTCGACATAAGGCGAGGCAAGCCACGAAATGAACTCTGGAAAGTGATAGAAAGGTGGCATGATTTGGTAGTATAACCTTGATTCCACTACTTTGAAAGGGTCCTCTCCCTTGAAATAGTGGTCATACATGTCGAACCAAAGGTCTGATAGGTGGTAGGGGCATAATCGGTTAAATATTTGTGACTCTCTATACATGAGAGGCTCAATTTTTGACAAGGGTTTGGCTTCCCACACTTTGGGATTTTTGGGGGCCAATCTCTTCATTTTGAGCATGAGGACAAAATTTACAAGTAGAAGGCTTACGGGTTACCTGGTTTACCGGGTGATAATCAAAGAACGATGTTGGGGGGAGCTCTGGAGTGGTTTGATTAGTGAACGACGTCGTAGACCATTGGAACAGTGGGAGAACTTTGCTACAAGAAGTATGAATTTGAATTCAAACAAATAACGAGTCAGGATTTTATATGTGAAAATAAATGGTCAATTGAAATTAGATGAGTTCATCAGGGGGTAGGATACGTGGCGTAAATTGATTGGTAGGGTGACAGGTGGACACTTGGGGGGATACTTTACCATTACCTCGGCTCTCACTTAATGGCATTGTTGGCGACTCAATGCATGACAAGTGTGGTCCCCACCTCTCTCTGGCAGGTGGATGAGCGGGAGGTAGGATCAAGCTGAGACCCCCCAAAGTTAATCTAGGTTGTCAATTTTCTTATCCCACCTTGTTGACTTTTCAACTCTAGTGGGTTGCGCCAACATATTGGTTGCACCATTTACCCCCGCGTAATGCCTCTGGGGGTCAGTTGAGCTGTGATGAACACTAATCTGATCAGACTTCTACTCGATTCTTAAACATGGACCCAATTCCCTTTGGATTTCAACTTGTCATTTTAGGTTTTGGATTTTGGCTTTCGGCTTTCCCTTTTGGCTTTGTAATTTCAACTATTGGATTTCGGCTTTTAGCCAAGGGAAATATTTTTGATACTTCTTTTTTCCTGAGGGTGTTTGGTGCACTGCTAGTGCCAAATTCTATCCCTTTAGCCAACCTAGATTACACCTGTCCTTCATGTACTAGGGGTGAAAAATAAGACCATTTGACACAAATACAAAAGGCTATGACAGATAACAAAAATATTAGTGTTACATATGAGTTAAAAAACACTCTTCAAGTTAAATCATTTAATTTGGCCTTCAAATGAGGGTTGGGTGTGCATTTTTGTGAAGCAAGCCAAAATTGCCTTGCTTGACCAAAATGCATTTATGGGGTATGTTTCTTGGCCAATTTTGTTAATTCAAATTGTGTGCTATTCAATTATTATTTTTACACACTAAATTCCTTCAAGTAAGTTTATGTCGTCCACAAACTATTGACACTTTTGGGGAGACACCATGAACTATGATTTCTCCATCACTTTCATTTACATTAACTTCAACCTTCATATAACTAAAGTAGAAAAAATAATTGTATTATTTTTCCTTATGAGAAAAAAAAATACTCTCCAAGTCGAATCATTCAATTTGCCCTTGAAATGAAGGTGGGGCATGCATTTTTGTGAAGCAGGCCAAAATTGCCTTGCTTCACAAAAATGCACACCCAAATTTCATTTTTTGGCCTATCTCACTGATTCAAATTGTTGATTATTTATTTAATCATTTTAGAAACTTTTACATTGTTATATCTTTACTTTGAGCTTAAATATTTATACTTCATATTTCATACAACATTCTATGTTTTGATTTGGCTTATGTTATGTGAAAGTTGTGTATAAGTGGAAAACATAGTTATGTAGGATATTTTTCAGACATGTTTCAACGTTATATCCTAAGGATAGGAATTGTCCAATCATGTCCAATTTCAAATTTCATTACCAAGAGTGTAATTGGTTTGGCCTAGGAGCGCATATTTGTCCTGATTGTGATCATTGGCAGATGTGATCCATTACTATTTCGGAAAACCTAGATTTTAGAGTATATCATTTCCTTTATTAAAGTGACTATGGTATGTTTCGTAAAATGGTTTTATATTCAGATTGGTGTTGGTGCCAAATCTACAATACTCTATGAAATGAAGGGTGAGGGGAATTGTCTGGAAGATAAACTTTAAGAACCGTCACACAAGTTGTCCCAGTGGCGCCATAAGCTTGTTCAACATGGGCACATTCCCATTGAGCGTGTAGCACCTTAACTGGGCATTAGAGAGTGTGCCTAAGAACATGCACATTAGGCCACATCGAACATAACTAACGGGAAGAGGAAAATCGACGTAATATGCACCCACTTAGATAGCAATTGAGGCATTTGGAGATCTAGTTTCTCTCATCATCTCGTGGCCTCAAGATGCATGAGGGTTAACACAACGAGATTGTGCATAGTGGGCCACATTTTAGGAGCACAGGGCTTCAACATGACCTCACAGCTTAAAAATTCCTCTTCCCACCCCCTGCAAAAATCTTCCACTTATTTTTCCCACGTCACCCATGGACCACCAATGTGCCATACTACCTCATTGTCAACACCCACCACCATGCCAGCCTTTTTATGGACCATTTGTACACTTCAGATTTGTGCTTGCCTTATTTTCCACACCACCACCCCACCTGTTTGATTCCACACCTTCACCCTAACCATCCCTCACCTTCCACATGTCCCAGTCCCACCATCCAGTAAGTCACCTCGACAATGGAGAAGGTGGTCTATCCAACAGTTGTAGCAATCCTCACATCAATGAGTTGCATGTTATTTAACCAAGCTCAGGGTTGTGAAGAGGAATACATGTCAGCCTCATGTTTTATCTGCACCACCTCAAGGATTTCCATAGCCAGGATCTTGATGATGCGAAAACATGCCATGTGTCCTCTAGGTACTATTGATTATTCCACAAGTGTTCCACACCAATTGTTCCTCACACCTTATCGAGGACAATATGACGTCACCAACCTATCGTGGCCATGACAATCATTACACATGGCATGCCAACTATAAGATCACATTAAAGGGGAAGAGTGTACCATTTTAGAGAATAGTGTTGTAGGCCCTAAACGTCTAAAGCTACAAAGTCTAGTATAATTTGAGCATAAACCCTGCAAATCCAGGTTATGGCTCAAGTATACTAGTAACTCTTCTCTTATAGGACATTGTGCTATTGTTCCCAAGCTATAGTGTTCATTTTTCTATGACCGGTGTTTGTTAATAAATAATGGAAGATTCACATATGTGAGTTTTTGATATCAACGTTTCAGAGCGACTATCTAAGTCACTTATCAAGATGTGGATAAAATGCGAAGCGCTGAGGTAATATATATAGTGGATAATTTAAGAAATATGAAACTCTTATGGCTGACTAAGGTCAAAATAGATAGAGTCAGAATGGTGACTGGAAAACCTAAGAGAGATATAAACTAATAGTATTTTAATTATGAAGCCTTAATTACGTAAATATAGAATTTTAATGATTCTTAATATTATGTTTAATCATAAATGATTATGACATTATAAGAATTATATTTAGTAATAATAATAATAATGTGTTATTATGTATAATGTATCATGTATTCTACTTAAAACATATTAATGTGTAAGATACTTTTTATATATATATTTATATATATAATATATATATCATAGAGAAATGATTAGGGGATGAGGATATTAGGGAAATGGGATGAAACTTAGGGTAAGGGAAAGGATGAAAAAGAGAAAAGAAAGTACGGAAGGATGAGGAAGAAGGTTGAAAGGGTAGGGGAAACAAATAAGCAAAGGGAAGGTATGAGAGAATAAATAAGAGGTAAATAAGAAAATGAATGACTAGGAATCATTAACATTGATGGTGAGTAAGGGGAGCCAATTATTGTTATTATCCAATCCATTATCTCTATTAATGTTGTTGTGGTGTTTTTTATTTTATTTCTAGGGCTTCACTAATTTTACACTTGTAATAATGATATTGCTTAGTAATTATCTTGGTGTCTTCTAAACATACATGATGCTTTGTTGTCTTAGCATGCTCTGGTAATGCTGAATTTGTTATTCTCTCATGCTTAATATCAACACTATGTTCCTTAATCCTAATTTTTAGAGATCGACATGTTCCACCGATATAGAATTTACCACATGAGAAATTGATTTTATAAACACCTTTATATTGGAAACTATCAACATTGTCCTTTACTAATTTCACGTTTTGTCTAATAGTGCTAATAGGGTTAAAAGAGGTTGTGATTTCTTTTTGTTTCAGGATTTTGGCAATGTTGTCAGTTGTTCCTTTAAGATAAGGGAGGAAGGATTTCTCACCAGATTCTAGCATCTTAGTGTTATTGATGTCTTTCTCATCCATAGACTTTGAAGAGAAATGAATATGTTTCTATTTTTGTAACCTAGATTCTTAAACACTTCAATTAAGTGGTTTCTCTCATTCTCTTTATGTTCTTCCAAAAATATTCTTAAGGCTCTTGTAGATAGGGTCTTAATGTCAAAATATTTTGTGTAAGAAAGTGATGAGAGTCAGCATGAAGATAGTTTTGAGCCTGAGTTTTCTTTTAGTAGACCTTATGGTCTAAATGCCCAACAAGTTTCCTTATAATTAAAATATCTATAAACGTGAAGAAACCATTCTCTTCTATTTCCATGGTGAATTGTATGTCACTTGAGATGTTGTTGACATGATGTAAGAATTTAGAGAGTTCTTGTTTCCCATTCTAATTAAGTCGTCTCTTAATTTACATCCCCACGAGTAAAGTAAAGCTTACGTCCCTTTAAGAAGCCTTACCTTGGGGAGAAATCATGTAACTAATTAAAGACTAAATGAAAAAAATATTTTGATGAAATCTCATAGACATGATTAAGGAGGATTGATTATTTGTAATTAAATTTATATGGATAGAGGTTTGTAACATAAATTTGCTTGAGATTTAAATCCATTATTTTATTTTTATTATAAATGAAGATACTAAGATTAGTATAGTGAACACCATTATATAGTTTAGAATGTTGAGAATAATTTATTTTGATATATGGAGTCAAGTGTGAACTAGGTATATATCCTCTAGTATTGTAATTCTTTTGTATGTGTTGGATTTAAGTAGAATTAAAGTGATTTCCAAATTCTGGAAATGTAGAAAAAGAGTATTTTGATATGTTGATGAAATATATTTTATATGGTATTAAGACAAATTAGGTCTAGGAAAGCCATAATAGTCTCCTTAATAATTTTATCAATTTCATATAGGTTGAATTTTATTTGAACTAAATTAATTAGAGAAATTATGAGGATCAAACTCATGAACTGCTCTAAACTATTGTTAGTTAGGCTTTCGAGTCAAAATTAATATTGTTTATGAACATGATAAAGTGATTTATTGAAATTTGATTAACTTCTAAATTGTTAAGAGAATAACATGTTTATAAGATAAACATGTTTCGTGGTGAGAAATTTGTTTTATTTGAACATAAAGGAAAAAGGTATGTGATTAATGAAAAGCTTATTTGACTTCTTGTTTTACAAGAATATGTGCCTGTGACATTCTTTGAGGTAGAAATTGAATGAGAGTGAGATCACATTTTGATGCATTGGGATCATTGCATGATTTAGAAACCTAGGATGTTTGTATTGTATGTGGAATGGGAGAGATTGTTGGATTTAGTAATTTGTGCTTGGATGTATAGGTGTATGCGTAGTTCATAGTCCTACAAAAGGTTGTAATATTTTGAGAGGGTGGTAATTCTCCTTTAGAAAAAGAGGGGGGGTTGGGAGGGGCTTAGCATTAGCCTATAAATTACTTTGTGATAGTCTAAATATTATTTAAATTCAACACAATTATTCATATTTTGAGAAATGTATGGGTTTTTTTATGTATTAATAGCAAGAAATGAGACATGAAACCAAATGGATTGATTAATTGTTGAATATAAATAATGAGAAATTTTATTGTTGGAAAACAAATTGACTTACAATTATCAATGTAGATTCAATAATATAGATATCGTATTTCATAATTATGAGAGTTGTTCTTGATTACAAGAAACTTCCAAAAAGATGTCATTAATTTGTTTTCGGAATGAAGAGCGTCTAAGAGAGTTATTCATAATTGATTGTCAAGTAAGACAAGTGAATAATAATGAAGATTATGGGATCTAAAGGAATGGTCTATAATAGAAAGTGGGTCAATGAGGATTATATAGAACCTTAGATTATTAGTTTTTTTTTTTCTAAGTGTCTTAGACCTCGAATTGTGATTTTCCCTAAAGAGTAAACATTTAGTAAAACATTTATGGATTTTTTGATTGCAATGGTGTCTTATGGAATGAAAGGTGAAAACTTGGATTGAGAAGACATAAATCAAGTGTGATGTAAGAGTGGGTTATATATATGACATGTTTGTTGCGTAGTTGCAATGGCAATTGTATATGGATGATTTGATGTTTTTTGTATGAAAAACTGATTGTGAGATGGGATGGACCATCATTTTTGTTTATGCAACTCATGTGGAAGTTTCTTGCGAGTTGGCAAGCTCAAATTTTCTATAGAAACCTAAGAGAGTGACACAGGAAAATTTATTGAATTCTAATGCATTCGATAGGGAAAAGACAATCATTTGTAATGTGAGATCATTGTCATATCATGTATGGCATGGCTATACATAATTAAAAATGGTATGTTTTGGTTTTCATGGAGTTTCTTCCAATTTAGCAAGCACTAAACTATGAATTAGCATGAAGAAAAATATATCAAATACATATACATAAGGTTAACACTTTATTGATGGAGAATAAAAAGGAACTTAGTATCTTATGACTGTAGGAAAACTTCGGGCCAAGTTTAGCCCAAGAGGGGGAGTGTGTAGTGTTCCTCCTTGGTGAGATAGCTTTGATGACACATCGAGAGGGTCATTTAGATGCACTGATATAAGATTATGCATGTTAGATTTATGTATATGTGTTTATGTTATAAACCTAGTTTGGGTCCCCTAATTGTTGTATGCTTATGATAATATTTATGGTTGTGTATAAGGCTAATTTTTCTTAAGTACATACTATCAATGTTTTCTCTTTTGGTGTACCGCTTTTAAAATGAATGTATAACATGGATGGTGATCCAGGATTCAGACACACAGATACATGGATGATCATGGTTATGTGGAACATATGGTTAATTATGATTTATGGATGGTATATCATTTGTATGATTATATATGCTTAATCTTATACTAAGAAATATGTCGTAGGGGAATTGGTCATTGCCAACAAGGATTATCAAGTTATAAATTACTATGGAAGTCATTTCTCCAAAATCAAAATGACCGTGGAAGTCATGCACAATCCTTTGTAAAATGTCAATAAGTCAATTATGAAATTCATTTGATTCCTTTTATCTATGAGGTTGTGATGTGTGTAGGTCTTGGAACAAGACCTTACCAATGAACCATAAAATGGGTATGAGCCCACAATTAATACCTTAAGGTGAAGCATGGAGTTTCAAAGTAGAGTAGATGAGAAGCCATGGAAGTTAGGGTGTGAAGTCCTAAATCCATGAAAGACAAATATGTGGAGTCTTGGCTCTATAATAAAAGGATTACAGTGTGGAGGCCTAAATCCATGAAAGATAAATATGTGGAGTCTTGGATCTATAATAAAAGGATTGGGACCCTCAAGGTGTGGAATATTGGATCCTTGGAGTAGATCAGGGCGTAGAGTCCTCAATATAATAAGGCACGAAGATGTATGTAATAGAGATGCGGAATCCATATTCTTCGAAAGAAAAATACCACTCATGGGTAGTTCAGGGATGAATTTCCTTAATAAAATATCATTTCTGGCAATTCAGGAGTGAATTTATAAAAATAAAAAGTCATGTCTAGCATCTCAACTATGAATTTCCAAAAATAGTAAACCACCTTGCATAAATTGGTAATCAAGCGTAGTTGAAGGAAAATTATTTAACTTATCATTAATCAATCCTAATAGTCCAATCTCGACTTAATCCTCAATATTATTGATATTATTAATATTACTAGTATCTTTTATGAGACTGTGATATTATTATTAAAAGGCAATTATAAGTCACCTTCATCTCCTCAATCAATTCAAACCTCTCTCCTTGATGATTCTCATGGTTCTATGTAACTCTCTCTCTCTTTTTATAATACATTACACTCTCTTTCGTGCACTCATCAAAGAATGGAAGATTCCTATTACACTTATTAAAAGATGTGTCTTAAAATATTCCTCTTACACTCTCTTTAATCCATATTTTACACTCTCCTTAACTAAGGCATACATACCTCTCCTTAATGGAATGACTTAAAATCCTCTAAATTGAATATAAGGAATTCATACCTCTCCTTAATGGCATGACTTACACTCCTCTAAATGGAATACAAGGCATGCATACCTCTCTTAATGGCATGACTTACACTCCTCTAAATGGAATACAAGGCATGCATATTACTCCTCCTTTATGACAAGAATATTTTTGCTCCTCTTATATATGTGTCTCATTCATTCTCACTTGGGAGAGGTGCATTGTGAGGCCAAGAGTTGGAGAGATTTAAAAGAAAAAAAAAATATGAGAGGGAGGGACTTGCAGAGTATCCAATTGCTTTTCAAATGAATTTGAAATTCCTAAACTAAATTACTAAGTAGCTCTACATGGTAGAGTTGACCATGAATGGTGTTGGGAGGAAGTGAAACTTATCTTCCTCAACTTTCCTTGTATATCTCTCTACTACTATATTTTGGTACTACTTGTAAGCTCTTATAGCTCGGGGGTCCAAAAGGGAGAACTTCTCCCTAGATATGTTTGGGTAGAAAACTGGATGGTTCACAATGAGTTTGTAAGGATATTGGAGTTGGAACATACTATGATATTTTTGGGGCTATATATATATAATATATATATATATATATATATATATATATATATATATATATACGTTTTCAAACGTATTCATAAATATTTTGTCATTTTTAGTTTCTTATTGGTTTAAAATGTTATATAAATTTCAATTTATTGGAAATTGCTACTTGTGAATGTTTATGAGATATTTAGAGAGTTATTTCTAAGCTAACCATTAATTAATGGTAGCTATAGTTGAGAATGTACATGTAGGGGATTAAAAATAATAATGTGTTTTCAAATTTCTCAAGTTCAATTTATAATGAATCATTGTCCATAGTCATATCTATTATCTAAATCCATTATTGTATGTTGATAGCATGGTTTTTTCTTACTTTGAATTTGATTGTTGGTTGAAACTTAAACGTATGCACATTAAATGACTGATGAAAATATCATATTAGCATAAATTTGAGTTTTCTTTCCCCGTGTATAGTTGTAGATGAAATTTGTATAATTCGTGTTTGACATAAGTTGTACATGAGATAGTAGGAATCCATTTTTTTTGTTGTTCTAAAGAATCACATCCCTCGACATTTATATCACAATTTATATCAACATTAGGTGGTATTCTTACCATGTAGACCTATAACCCCCCGACTTAATTCCAAAAAAGTACTTTTCAAAACCCAGATCGTGAATTTGGGTAATTTTACAGATTATTGCTATTAATTGTGTGCGTCTGTTTTTGAGTTTTTGATGAAAGGCTAATAATATTTAGTCTCTATTTTAAGATGCCAACTTTTGAAGTTTCAATTTCTGAATTGTATGAGTTAAATATGTTGGAGAAGAGTCTCAAATTCACTGCTACCAAGTGTTTGACAAAATGCCTCAAAGGTTGTAGATTACATTCTTGCAAAATGTTTGTCAAAAGGCCTCAATGGCTATAGATTGCATGTTTACAAAAGTGTTTGTCAAAAGGCCTAAATGGTTGTAGATTTTATGTACGTATATCATTAGATTAAATGTCTTAATGATTGTAGCTTTTATGTACTAGAAATTTCAATAGGTATGGCTTCCTACATTAGCAAATTTTTGTATGAATGTGAAAATGAATTTAATAATGTTGTTGAAGTTTAAATAGAGAAAGTTTTAGTGGAACATTTGTTTCTTTTATCATCTAAATCTATCATGAAAAACATGGGTTGTTGTTGGAAACAATTTTTTAGTAACCAGATCTGTAGGATTTAATTACTTCAGCAAGTGAGCATAATGGTTGAGTTACATGTATTCATGGGTGTAATACTATGCTTCAATGATTGTAGAAAACAACTATATTTTCCCAATTTATGAAGGTCCATTGTTTTACTTGGCACTTCTTGAATAATAATATGCTTCTGAATTGGTAATAGTGGTTGCTCTTGCTGCCACATTCATTATACAATTCTCATGATTAAAGCATTTCCTTAATAATTGGGTTTGAGAATTTTTAGTTAATGAATTTGGAAATGTTTTTGGGTCAATATATTTTGTGATTCCATTTCATAAACATATCATATTTATTATATTTACTAATGAAGAGAGGCATATTCTTTCTTCCCTCAGTTACCTTGTTATAGGTAGGTTAATACTCATACACTTATATGTTATTTTTGTAATAGAACCATGAAAATTTTGTGGTTATGATATCAAGAGTCAATAAGTGGAGCTTATTTAGCATAACTTATGAAATCATATAGGTTGATCTAGCTTAATGTTTTCACATGGCATTATGTTGGAATTTATTTCTAGTATTACTTAGATCTCATGTATAAGTATGAAAACAACACATGCTATCATCTCTTAAGCTTGAGAGGAAAGGTGTTTTGGTATTGCTTTTAAGGGAAAGATATACCTGACTTCTTATGTGATATTCTTATATTGAAATAGATGAAGGAACATGATTACATGATAACAAAGTTAGTAATGTTACAAAATAAAATAAAATTGAGCATCAGTGATTAATGTGATGTAGGGTAGGCCTGCAATAACCATGATCTTTCTTCACTCATGCATATAAAAGCATGCACCTCAAATAATTGCCCAATTCCACTTCAACACACAACAATTTTCAACACATGTGCAGAAACTTATAATTTCACATTCCTGGCAAATTCATATTCTACCATTTACTGCAGAAACTTTTTTTCCCAACATATAGTGTAACTTTATAACTCACAAATTTAAAGGGATTCGCACTTATGCCAATGCTCACAATTTATTTCAAACAGAATTCAATCCGATGAGAATTCAAGTTAAGCAATCTGATGAGAAGTGTGTATCAATCAGATGGATATGCACACAAAAATATGAGAATAATTAATTAAGAAATAAAATATTTACAAGAGAATTCATGGACTATTCATGGCCTCTCATTCTTCATTCTCACTCCTTCTCTCTTTTTTTCAATGCCTTGGAGGCTTCATAATTTATAAAACTTAGCATGATCTAAAAATCCTAAAATCATTCAACTAAAAGCTCTAACTCTACATGCAATGCATACATATGGAAAAAGCATCTTGAGGCTTTTTCCCATCTTTTTCCCTGTTCTAAAATAGAAAAACTTCCTTATCACTTAATGATCCACATCCATTCCTTTTATGCCTAAAAGCTCTCCTAGTTTCTATATTTTCATTTATTTATTTTGAGAATATCTAATTAAATCACACTTAAAAGCTTAAATATTAAACTGACTTGGAACTTAGGAAACTCATTTTTAAATATGCATGACCCCTTATATCTACTATTTACAATGATTTCCCTTGGGTTGAATGCTCCTGCATCATAATGTGAGATCTATTTCTCTATATTATTGATGGTTGGTAAGGTGGTACCTTACATATGCTATTCAAATGAGCTACAACACTAGGGCCTAATGGACCAACATGCTTGCTGGTATGTTGATGATGTATGGATGTTGATTTTGCATGCATGTTGAATTGTTGTTTATGTTGACTTGGGAGAATATTGGTTGCATAGGGGATATTATTAGTATTATGTCATTTGGACACTCAAGAAAGAAAGAAAAAATACTTTCTTATATCCCTTAATATTTTTGTTAAGACAAATTATTGGAAACATGTTAAAGTACTTAAAGACATGCCAACAAAGGATGTGCTTGAGAAATTGGGATTAAACCTAAGCATGTGAATGGCTTGATTTTAAATGGGTGAGTGAGATATATGGACTGCATGTGTGGTTGCATATATGTTTAATGCATCACCATCAATGTGATATAGTATTACTAGCCATCTTTACTAGCTGAAATTGTATCTACCAAGAAAGATATTTGCCTAATCTGGACTACAGTCTAATGACCTTGGTGTGTAAGATTTGAGAATGTGTAATAAGTCTAAGCCTGATATTCAATTAGCGTAATGATTGAGTTCATCATGTTAATTTTGACTCTTTTCTTATCTACACCAATGGAAACTTAACAAAAGTTACCTTGAACGATGTCACTTTTAACTGTAAATGTAGATTCACCAGTAATGTATGTGCATTAATTTGTTGTGTTAAAATATGAGTTGGGAATACATTCTAAACGATTAAGAATGAAAATTATATGATTTCCTTAACATGATTTTGTTTAGTTTGTATTGACATTATGCATCAAATAACTTGAAATCACTCAAATTCTAGGTTGTGGTATGACCCTCCTAATAAACAATAGGCTAAAATGACTTGTGCATGAATGGTTTTGGAATCCATTTTAAGAAACACTTGAAGGTTATGTTTTCCTTAAGTTATGTATGGGTGTGGAATCCATACTAGCATATATCTATGAGGTGAGGTATGGGTGTGGAATCCATACTAAGATATATCTATGAGCTAAGTAATTCTTCTAATTAGAATGAACAAATTATTTTGATGAAATCTCATAGACATGATTAAGAAGCAATGTTTATGTGTAATTAAAGTTAAATGGATAGAGGTTCATAACATGCATTTTCTTGATATTTAAATCCATTATTTTCTTTTTAATATTAATGAAGATACTAATATTAGTATAGTGAACACCATTATATGGTTTACAATGTTTGGAATAATAGATTTTGATATATGGAGTCAAGTGTAAACTAGGTATCTATCCTCTAGTATTGTAATTCTTTTTTTGTATGTGTTGGATTTAAGTAGAATTAAATTGATTTTCAAATTTTTGAAATGTAGAAAAATATTATTGTGCTACATTGATGAAATATATTTTCTATTGGCTTAAGACAAATTAGGTCTAGGAAAGCCATAATAGTTTCCTTAATAATTTTATTAATTGCATATTGGTAGGATTATATTTAAAATAGATTAATTAGAGAAATTATGAGGATTTAACTCAAGAACTGCTCTAAATTGTTGTTAATTAGGATTTCAAGTCAAAATTCATATTATTTATGAACTTGATGAGCTGGTTTCTTGAAATTTGATTAGCTTGTAAATTGTTAAGAGAATAACATGTTTAGAAGATAAACATGTTGGTGAGAACTTTGTTTTATTTGAACTTAAAGGAAAAAGGTATGTGATTAATGAAAATATTATTTGACTGATTTTTTTTCAAGAATATTGGCTTGTGACATTTTTTTGAGGGAGAAATTGAAGGAGAGTGAGATCACATTTTGATGCATTGGGATCATTGCATGATTTAGAAACCTAGGATGTTTGTATTGTATGTGGAATGGGAGAGATTGTTGGATTTAGTAATTTGTGCTTGGATGTATATGTGCTATCTTGATGGGCCCTGACCCAAGTTCAACATTAAGCATCTAAGAAAATCCTAACACTACTGTCCCTTTTGGCATCAACCTGTGGAGTGCGAACTGATGTCTCACCCGAAGTAGTATGGGGGGATGCAAGAACCAAGTTTCTGCACCCTGAGATAGTCATGATGTCAATTTTATACCCTTACTCCTATCTTCGTGTAGATCGATCAGTCTTTAGCGCTTATCGATGTACTTCTTCTTTCATCTTTCAGAACCTCCCCAAACGTACCCAATTGCCCTTTGTGAAACCCTAGATGATGATTCAGGTACTTACGTGCCTCTGTAACTAGGTTACTGACTTGGTTCCCAAATTGTCTTAGGTATTAGCCAACTTTACCATACAACTAAAATTATCCTCGCGTAAATTTATATTATTACTTGTGTTCATGCAACAGATGGAAACATATATTTTCATGCATCAACTTAACATTATATCAAAAACTTATCATTCAACATATAATAATCGCAACATTTATAACCACAGTAAAATAATGCTAAACAGATGAAAGTACGCAGTAAGTCCAAAGCACTTCTCTTTATTGATGTTTCATATTTTCAATACAGACTCTAATCGCCCTGCGCACACAGCTGCAAGGGTCCATGCACTCAGCTACCAACTTCTAGCCTAGGCCTCTACGCACTCAGCTGTAGAGCCTCTTCCTCCACTAAGACTCTCACACTTAGATCTCACAAACCTATGACATCAATGACTCATCAGTACTGAACTCCCTTAGACTCTCTAAGATTCTCCCTTTTATACATTCCCATGGTCTATGGACCAAGGGCGGATCTCCAAAATTGACACAACCTATCTAGACTAAGGGAAGAAAATCCTTTTTGACTTTAGATATCTTCGCACTCTACGACCATAAAATGCAAATACTTTACATTCTTTATACAAAATTCAGGCCTTCTGCCCCAAAAATTGGGTTTGTAACCCCAAAATTGACCCCCAGGGGCCCTTCTCCCAATAGGTCCCCAACACAGACATGGTGACTCGTCCTCGAGTCACTCATATAGCGTGAAGATATTGTTGCAAAGACTTCCCATCTCGACTTGGATAATTGCTACCTGGATCATGCACTGTGTTGCCACATGCTTCATCTCTTCAACCAACTGCTCTATCACTAGCCCTGCACTATCGGCCTGTAGCTTCTACTAGGTCTCCTACAGACTAGCCAACTTGCCTTCGATGGTGGTCATGATCACATAGGCCTCATCTAATCAAGGCTTCAAGTGACCCTTCAGCATGGATTCCTTGTGTTGAGCTTTGTCTACCTATTCTTTCAATGCCTTGGCCTCCAATAGCTTTGCTAGTCTCTGTGTGATGGAGACAGTTTGCATTATCACTTTAACCTCATTATAACACTGCTATAGTTCCCGCACTTCTGTCTCCAGCCTCTACACATTGGGGTCTTCTTGCAAGATTGTGAGGAGCTCGAGTGACTCCTCAAAAAGGGTCATGTAGTCCATCACTGCACTTGCTACTGGTGCGATTGCATCTATCACAACAGTTGTCTGCTGATCCCAGACTTCTGATAGAGTTGAAGGCTAGGCCTTTAACTGTAACTCTACAACTTTGAGGTTCAACTCTAACTGAACCTTTACTAACTTTGTGCATGCATTGCGCACTCCCGCAACTAGTTTCCAAACATGCACATCTACTAGCTCAGCCTTCGAAATGGCCAGCTCTGGGACAATTCAGCATGCCTCATCCACATCCTTGATTATTCGTTGATTATTATTTGTGAGGTCTATCATAAGCTGAATAGTGGATTCTCTTTGCATAGCAAGTTGATCGTAGTTGAAATTTTTCTCATTGATCACCTGTAAAGCACGATGTTCGCGGGCCTGAAGTTCCACAATTACTCCATCTTGCAGAAGATGAAGTGCCTCACTAGGAAGCGTGGCCAAGTTAAGTCCCACTCCCTTGAGGGTGCTGACAGTGGGCATGTAAGCTTTGGTTGTCATCGTCAATGCTCCATCTAGCAGCACTATGGTTCAGGGGTCTCATGCGCACACCATCCCTGCAACTTCTGAGGTGTCAAGGGCCAAACTAGTGGTCGCTGCATTGGTTTGAGTCCGTGACGCATGGATCTACAGCTCCCACAGACCTATTTGAATGGCCCCCAATGCCTCCTATTGTTGCTGCTCGAAGTGTTGCAGCAGTTCCATGGTGGCATCCCGCACTGTATTCCCTATATCATTCAAATCCCCCTCTGTTAAGGTAATCAGATCCAGAAACGTCTTGCTAGCCTTGGAATTCTTCCGTGGCCCTACCTTTTCTCGTCCTCTGGTGCGCTTGATATGAAATAAAGTCATCTCTGGGTTTTCTCTTCCCTATTCTGTCTATTCATCCTCTTCTTCCTCTATCTCTAGTGAAGTCGACTTCTGACCTTCATCAGAGCCATGCTCCTCTTCTCTTGCCTGCCCACCTGACTGCTCCGCGGCAGCGCACTCTACCTTAGCCTTGTTGCCAGCCTCCTTTTTCCTCCTTGCAGCCAGTTGTTCCATATTCAGCTTGGCATCTTCCTTCTTGTGTTGTGTGGCGAACTTGCTCGATCCCGCAGCCAAGTCGAAGGCAGTGCGCCACTCTGCCAGCCAACAATCAAGGACCGCGCTGATTGCGTCATCTGTTGCCAAATAGGACAAGTCATGCCACTTCTACTCAGGGTCCTTTCATGCCTGTATTGAGACGTGGTGGAAGTCGGCCTTGAATTCCACATACTCTTGCAATCTATCAAAATTAGTAGGTGATAACTATGGCTTGCGATTGATGGCCATATGCACATTCATCTCCATTAAGGTTCAAAAGATCTTGTTGTCTTTTATCCTTTGAGGATCCTTAGTCGCCCACAACGAAGCATACTTTGCTACCTCTGGTAGGTCTGGTGCGACCGGAGGAAATGAATGTCTTCAGGTAGCTTCCATGCTACCAGCACTATGGATAGCAAGAGCCATGCATAGTGAAATGTCTTGCTGAGATCCTACGCCTCGTGGCAGTTCACGAGGAACTCACTACAGAGGTAGCATGCTCAATTAAATTGAACTCCGTCCGTGCATTGTGCTACCAAAGCTATGACTGGTGTCGGCACTTCGTCTGCGCGACACTTCTGCATGACCTTCCCTACTAAGAGTTGCATTACCACTTTGACCACAAGGTCATAGATGCTCGAAATGGCATAACCACACGACTTCTTTACCAACTTAAATTTTTCTATCATGGTCTTCGTGAGGGCATGCTCGCCATTCTTCCCACCAAATGCCATTGATGGATTTTCCCCTATGTACGGCAACCGCGTGATCCTACGGATTAGAATATCAGTGATGGGTATTGGCTCCTCTAGCTACAAACACCCATCATGTACCAAGCACAATAGCTGTTTGATTACCACCGTGTGATGGTTGCATGATTTTAATGCGGCACCCATAGCAAGTTCAGAAGTCCTTCCTTATCCACGCCTTTTAGCCACTTCCATGGCTCTAATGTAGTTACTCCAGTGCTTTTGTGGAACATGCAGTGCATGAGTTAGTCCATTGCTAGATGAGCAAATTGCTATGTGTCTGCTAAATCCTAGTCTTCTAATTTCAAAAGGGGGACATGCCCCAAGCATGGTCCTTCGAAAAAAAATTGGTTTTACAAGAGAGGTGTGTGTAGGGTGACCTTACTTTCATCAATGTCTTTAGGCACCTTTGTCTTGCCCCTGCATGAAGGAACATACTCAGGAAGCTTAGTGATGGGGTCAGACCCCTCAATTTCAACATCCTCCATTTCCACCCCAACAACCTCATTGTCCATTGGGATTTCCTCAATCTCTTCTTCTTCCGACTCTAGGTTAATCATCTTACCCTTTTCCTGTGCGATGGGCTTATCCTTCTGCAGGTGTTTTTTGGGAGATGCACGCACTGGCTATGATGGCGTGGCCTGCTTTCCCTTCTTACTCTTGAGACCCTCCTTGGTCACTATAGGCCTTGGTCTACGCGACCATGGTGACTTTGGTACTTCAGTTGGGATCTCTACAGGCATAACCTCCGAGACAACTCCTTCTGCTGCCATAGTGACCTCCAGAACAGCTCCCTCGACTGTCATTGCTTCAATGTTCATGGCTATTGTTCTCAGAATAATATCATGGGTGATTTTGTGGATAGTTTCTGGAAATAGATTCAAAATCGGGAAATAAAGTAACTCTTCGAAAAATACACAGTTTATGCACAACACACAACACAACTCAGAATTTCTCAATATGCAAAGTGTTTTCCGCTAGGCAGCTATATGTGATTTATAGGCCATTTTGAATTCAAATCTGACCGTTCACCCCAAAATTGGTTCATTAATGTTAGATTGGTGGAAAATTTTCAAAGATATTACCCATAAATTCTGAATTAAATGTCACCCTGCCACTCCATTTGGCCATTTTTTCATCATCAAATTATGAACATTGACTTTAACGGTCACTTTCTAGCTACCGTGCATGGTTTCTCCCCTGGTAGCTTAGCTCTCTGTGCATTGTTACGAACTATGTGACATTCCCTTATTCCACGCAGTTCTCTCCTCACGCAACTCTCAAATCTGGGCAGTGTAGTTTATAGTCCCGCACCTCCTTTTAGCTACCTGCAGTGCTAAGACTAAGCTTCCCTCATATAGTCACCTAGATGGATCACCAGTGTATGGCTTCAATCGGTTGCCATTCACATTCCCTAGGAAGGGTTCTCCATTCAACTTAACTAGCTGAACTGCTCCACCATCGCTAATCTCCTTGATGACATATGGCCCTAGCCAGTGCATCCGAAATTTCCCTAGAAATTTATCAAATTTACTGTCATATAACAAGACTAGATAATTTACCTTGAAGGTGCACAATTTGATGTGCCGATCATGCCATGCCTTTTCACGCTATTTTTGAGCTTGTTGATGAAATCAAGCTAGAAATTGGTCCTCCTCAAGCTCTACTAGTTACACAAGTCTCTCTTCCAGGGCTTCACAGTCGGCCATTCCTGTGAGTGCCACTATGCAGAGACTAGGTACAATGTATTCCATTGGCATCACAACTTCTACGCCATACACGAGTCTGAAAATCGTTTTCCCAGTTAGCTTCTTACAAGTCATTCTGTAAGCCCATAGCATCGCGGGTACATGCACCTCCCAATCATTTCTATGAGCATTGCAGACTTTCGTCAGTGCACCCTCAAGTATCTTATTGAATGCTTCCACCATCCCATTGGCCTATGGATGATAAGGCGTACTTTTCTGATGATACACCTGAAATTCTTCTGTCAACGTACTGATTGTTTCATTAATAAAGTGCATACCGCGATCGCTCATCAAAATATTTGGACAACCAAATCTTGTCAATACATATTCAAAAATAAACTTTGTCACTGTCAAACCTATACAGTCCTTCATAGGTTGCACCTCCACCCACCTGGTCAAGTACTCAGTCGCAGTGATGATGTACCGCACACTTGTTTTCTTTCCTTGAGGTTGAATTGGACCCACAAAGTCAATCGACCATTTCTTAAATGGTTGTAATGTCACCTACAGCATCAATGATAGTTCATCCCTTTATGATGGCTTGCCAGTCCTTTGACATGCATCACATGCCCTACAATATGCTTTTGAATCCTTATGCAGGATTGGCCACCACAACCCAACATGTAGAACATTTAGTCTTGTTGCTTTCCTTGCATAATGACCTCCTACAGCTCCTCCATGAGCATCTGTGAAAATGTTGCTCCATTCAAAGTTAGGTACATAACATCGCAATATTTCATTTGACCCCATTTTGTACAAGTGCCCTGTAATGATAGAGAAGTTTATTGCGCGCACCACTAACTCCTTCTTCTGCTGGCTTGTATACCCCTTTGGAGCAGTTCTTGTTGTTAGGAAATGTATGATATCTTCAAAGTGATTGTCTGTGACACGCACTACAAAGAGTTGTGCATCAGGAAACCCCTCCTCCAAATTAGTAGGTTCCTCTCCTATTTCAATGCGTGACAGATGATCAGGTCCCACGATCAATCATCCTGGTTCACAATAACTTCAAAGTTGTACTCCTGGAACAATAACAACCATCTGCAGATATTCCCCCCTAACACAGGCTTATTGACAAGATAGTTCAATGCAGAATGATCTGTATACATATTAAAATGTCCACCGAGCAGATTGTGCCTAAACTTTTGGAGCACGTACACCATGGCTAGTCCTTCGCGCTCTATAGTGGAATAATTCTTCTCAACCTTGGACAACTTCCTGCTCGTGAATGCTATAGGATGGACCAATTCCCCTTCGCTAGCCCATGTCAGCACAACCCTTAGTGCAATACATGAGGCATCCACATGCACATGAAATTCCTTCTTCCAGTCCAGGAAGACTAGGATTGACGCGGTGACCATTTTCTCTTTCTGCACGTCCAAGCTCTTCTAACATTCATCACTCCAACAAATCATAGCATCATTTTTCAACAACTTCTCCATGGGGGCAGTGTTTTGGGCATAACTCTTGATGAACTTCCTATAGTATCCAATATGCCCTAGAGTTGTGCGTAGTTGTTTCACATTCCTTAGTGCCTTCAAGTTGATTATCACCGCGATCTTTGCAGGGTCTACCATCAATCCTTGTCTGCATACCACATGATCTAGCGGGATCCCAAAAGGGACACAAAATAGACACTTCTTTAGATTGAGCACGATCTGGTATCTTCGACATGTATCTAACATCAAGCACAGACTTGCCACATGGCGCTTGACCAATACAAACATTGTCCAATTGTCAAAGTATACCTCTAGAAACTTATTAATGAAGTCTTTGAATGCCACAATGACTACGCGTGAAAATATTGTTGGCGCATTCTTCAGGCCAAAAGGCATTACGCTGTACTGAAAACATCCCCATTTAGTCACGAAGGTCGTCTTTCTTCTATCCTCAGGCGTGATTTTGATCTGATGGTACCCAGAGAACCCATTAGTGAAAGAGTATGCTTCTTGGCCGCCTACATTATCTAGGACCTCGTCAGTGAACAAGGTCAGAAAAGGATCATGCATGCAAGTGTCATTCAGCTTCTAGAGATCCACGCATATCCTTATTTCTTCATTCTATTTCTTTTCTTGAACCACTATCGGGCTTACCCAATCAGATTCTTACACTGGCTCAATAATTCCTGCCATGAGCATCTTATCTAACTCAGCATGGACCCTTTCCTTATACTTTGGATTAAGGTGGTAAGGTCTTTGTTTTACAGGTTTCGCATCTGGTTTCACGGTGATCTTCATGACACCCCGGTCTCCTATTATCCCTTTTACATCAGAAAACTTCATGGAGAACAAATCCTGATATTCACGGAGGAGCTCAGCGACCTTGTCTACTATCACATCATCCCAATAGTCCCCAATCCTTGCAAATTTCAGGTCTACCTCTGTGCCGATGTTGACCTGCCTAGTTTTTAGTAGTGTGGTTATGTCTACATCCTGTATCTATGGAACTTCAACCATGCAGTGACCCTCAATTTCTGAAATATTAATCATTCTAGGATCCTCATCTTCTTCTTCGGTAGTCACTTTATAGCATTCCAGCGCATGACTCAGCTGGGTAGTCTAATCAGGTTGGACCAGGTCCAAAGGAACTTGCGGTATCCTAAAGATCACTACTTTAACCCCCTGTAGCGTCGCGTCAATACAGTCAAACCCATCCTTAATGTTGAATGTCATTATAAACTCCTGGTGCAAGATGTCCCATTCTTCAATGCCATGGCGGAGCTCTGTTTCCAAGTACCAATTCATTGGTATGACAAAATAGATGCACCCATTTAGGCTGGGGCTTCGCTCTATAAGCCTTAGTCCATTTAACCAGGTGATCACGCAGATCATCCCTTCCATCATACTTATCTGTCATCTGCAATTTTGGCTGCCCAAAACATATTCTCATCATCCTCCTATAGTTGCACCAATCATCGAAATTATCCTTGTGCATAGCCCACCATCTTGCGGGCATAGTGTGCAGTACCTAGTCCAAGGCTTGGAAGCGATGTTTCTCCAGTACTTCTCTCTCAAATGCATCTAAAAAATGATCAAAATCAGTTAGCCTATCATAGTGAGGCAGATGCCTAACTTCTGATGACACACAACGCAATGACTTGGTCATCATATTAAAACACAACGTAGATACTTCATGATGTTTGTTCTGCCAGTTCTGTAATTATTCATCCGAATCTGACGTGTAGGAGCTCTCATGGTCCCACGCAATACGTCCATCTACTATCATATTCCGCTAGTCCCTCACGTAGTGTCCTAGGTCTCCACAATTGTAACAAATCATCTTTTCTCGGCCTCATCCATGCCCCTGATACTCACCTCGCATTCACCCAATGCCTTGCTCTGGAGGCCGCATTTCTACCTACACCCCGTATGCAGGTGTCCTATCCATCATTAATTTGTAACTACAATAATTGCGCTCATCATGACCTATTGATTGATTGAAATTGCAAAATATTTGTTGTGGTTTTTGTACGAATTTCTGCAGCAAATGGCAATTGTCGGTCGCATGTTGCCCAACCACCTAGCATATAGTGCACCATTGCATGGACCCTTTACTTGGCCCTGCCACATCCTCTAGTCACAGTGGCATTGGTCCCCTTACTGCAACATAGTTCACAAAGACTAGGAAGTAATCCTTGTCATGCCCCTAACCTTTGCATTTTAGGCACCAAACTTCTTTGCGCCTCTAGCTGAGCTATTCTATCCTTCTTCAGACTTTGCATTTCGAGACAAAGGTTTTGCAACTACACATCAATCTGTTGAACCCGTAGATTAGCATCCTACATTGGTGTCTCATGCAGTCTCACCGCGATTTCCAGAGCTTCTGCCTAGGTTCCAATCTTATGTTGTGATAGTGCAACCCTTAAGTGGGGCAAGAGTTAGGCCACGAACCATTTGTGGTGCTACCCATCAGTTAGGTTCATGTTGGCTTCACGGATCGTAAACTTCAATCTTTGATACAAATCCCAGGGCATCTCCCCCAACTTCATCATGATCTCCTTGAACCCCACAATCGACTGTGCTTGAGACTTAGATCTACTAAATTCTTTATTTAGCGCGGCTTGGATACCTGCCAACGTGGATGTTCGGTTATCAGTACTATATTTAATGTACCATGTTAGTGCACGGTCCTGCAATGCACTGACCAGCATGGATTTCTTCATCTGGTCATTCATGATACGCTAAGCTTCCCAGACAACCTTTACGATGAACCAAAACTGGTCCAGATCTTCATTTCCTACACCCTTGAATACAGGTAGCTTTACGGAGCTCACCACATTGAACATTGGTGGAGATGGGGGTAGTGTCAGCGATGGGGTGAGAGGTGGGGGTGAGGATGGAGGCTATGTGGATGGATGGGATGAGGATGGAGGTGGTGTAGGTATTCGCAGGAACCCTTGTCTTATCAGCGGAACAACGCTCAGTGGAGAAGACTGCGTTTCTCCTTTGTCGTCACTCGAAGGAGGCTATAATCAGGACATTTTCTTCCTCCATCCCTGAAAGACTTTCCGCTTTACATAGCTCCAAACATCAAGGTAGTTGCATGAACTGTTGTTCACACAAGAGCATCTTAATCCAAGTAGCTAGTGACTTCAAATACTTATTGCAGAAATTTTGAATAATTTAACACATATTCAACAGAGATTATCCTGATCATGTACTATTGTGGAAAACATACACAATACATAAGCTCCTCTACGTTGATCATCAATATAGCAGCATCAATAACAATAAAACATCAAGAGCATTCACCCATTAACACAGTATGTATCCCGGGGAAAGCATCTCGCTAAAAACCCCAACTATCTGTATATTAATGATTGAGTCATGTAACATTACACAACATAATACTTCTCACAAGTATCTCCACCTCTGTTACACACAATACAGCTCATATCTAATCTCCAAATCTCTTCTGCTGCTTGCCTGCCTCCACTGCTCAATAACTGCAAGAGAATACTTATGAATGAATGATACAAATTCGTATTTCCCTTGGATATACCACGCAATCCTCATTGGCATTACTCAATCCATCTGATTGTGCAAATCATCATGCACAGCTATAGTCACAACTGATAGCAATCTGATCCTCTAACACCTGTCCCTGCTGAACTGAACATGCACTGACATGCAACTGAGTTAACTGATGTATTCATTAGTTGTATTATGAGTTAATAACTTGTGAATTAATTAATAACTAATTCACCCAACTCATCTCTAGTCTATTTTTCAGTTAGACTAAATACAACCAGTTTAACAAAGCTAAACTGAACACAACTCCATCAACTGCACCTCCAGTCCACTAAACTCAACTCACTTGAGTTCTAACTGAAGTCCTGCATGCAAATATTGGTCATCCCATAGGTAACCACGTATTTCCTTCTGGGATCTGCATGTACCACATCCGTAGCTCATCCTGAAGTGCTCCAAGAGAATAAGACAAAGTTATAGTCTAAATATTATTATGAGCTAATAATATTTGACTGTTCTATATTTAGACTGAGCAGTCACTCCGCTGTGGTCTAAAAATAGAAGTCCATCTATTTTTCCAACTTGATCAATCATCCCATAAACAGCAACCTGCAATCCATAGACATGATCCATATGTCTAAAAATAGACATAGTCTAAAAATAGACTTGGCCAAAAATAGCCTGCGGGCCCACTTAGTGAAGGCGACTCTTTTCACTAAGCTCCATCATCTTGTTGCAATCTCAACACTCCCTCTCGACAAGATATGGATTATCAGCAACCCCTATCCTGCCTCGGTGGTACTCGAATTTGCTCCTGGTGAGAGCCTTCGTCAGAATATCAACATCCTGATCCTCCGTTGGAATGTACGAAAGTAACATGATCCTCCGCTGCACACAATCTCTGATATGATGGTACCTGATGTCAATATGTTTAGATCTATCATGAAATACAGGATTAGCCGAGAGTTTAATGCAACTCTGGTTATCACAGTAAATCACAGTAGGATCCAAATGAGAACCGAACAAACCAACTAGGATCTTCCTCATCCATATAGCCTCGGATGCAGCCAAACTTGCTGCCATATACTCAGCCTCCGCTGAACTGAGTGCCACGGAACTCTGTTTCCTGCTGTACCAAG
>APFE030793694.1:27374-46100 GCA_000404065.3 Pinus taeda
GACAATTTGTGGCATAGTGTCCGTGCTGGTGATAGTGAAAACACTTCACCTTGGACATATCTTGCTTCTTGCCTTTCGTACCAGACTGAGAAGCTTTCTTGCTCTTCCCTTTCTTTGCTTTGGCAGCCAAAGCACAATTCTCTTCATCAACTCCCTTTGATGAAGATCCATTCTCATACCTATTGTTACTGAGTTTATCCTTGAGCGCCAAGTCGCTCTTGCTTTGGAATAACATTCGCAATCCGTCGAAAGACATTTCAACAACACTACTGCAAATTCGAATTCCACCAACTCCAAACTCAACTGCTTCCGATCTAGAATTCGTGAGAACAAAATATTTCTCGTACAGAGATCAATTGTATGGGCATTCACCAGATATCTCACCTTCCAAAAGAAGGATGAATCCAGAGGCTACCTGGCCCGGTTACAGACTCTTCCTAGAGAAATAGAATGTAAACACTTCCTGAATAGTAGATCTGATGATCAACTGCTCTGATACCATGTAGAAATTTTGAATAATTTAACACATATTCAACAGAGATTATCCTGATCATGTACTATTGCAGAAAACATATACAATACATAAGCTCCTTACTAACTCTGGTGTCTAAACAATCGGATTTTCAAGACTCCACCTTCCTTGGTCATCTGCCAACTTCGCAATTCACTCGTATAACTCAATCGGGAAGGAACAAAAGAAGATTTCGTGTATTTCTATGTATAGATGTCTGTCCAACCATTGTTCTTTCGTCAATCATGGATTCTTGTTTTTTTTGCACCGAAAATTCATGGATATTTCTATCCAACCAGTTTTTGATCTCTTTCTTAGTTGGATTCCAATGATATGACATCACACATCTTGTTATGCAGATCCCAGTCCGGGAAGCGAAACCATTTGTTGGCTTGATGGGCCCTGACCCAGGTTCAGCGTTAAGTAGCCAAGAAAATACCTACACTACTAGCCCTTTCAGCATCAATCTGCGGAGCACGGACTAAAGTCTCACCTGAAGCAGTATGGAGGGATGCAAGAGCCAAGTTTCCACACCCTGAGATAGTCATGATGTTGATTTTATACCCTTACTCCTATCTTTGTGCAGATCGATAAGTCTTTAAGGCTTATCAATGTACTTCTTCTTCCATCTTTCAGAACCTCTGCGAAGGTACCCGATTTCGCTTCCTGTAACCTTAGACAATGATTTAGGCACTTATGCGCCTTTGTAACTAGGTTACTGACTTGGTTCTCAAATTGTCTTAGGTATTAGCCAACTTTACCATAAAACTAAGATTATCCTCACCTAAACATATTTATTACTTGCATTCATGCAACAGATGGAAAGATATATTTTCGTGCATCAACTTAACATTGTATCTGAAACTTAGCATTCAACATAGCATAATTACAACATTTATAATAGCAGTAAAATAACGCTAAATAAATGGAAGTACATAGTAAGTTCAGAACACTTCTCTTTATTGATGATTCAAATTTTCAATACATACTCTAACCACCCTGCACACACAGTTGTAGGGGTTTGTGCACTTAGTTGTGGACTTCTACCCTAGGCCTCTACACACTCAGCTGCAGAGCCTTTTCCTCTGCTAAGACTCTCACTCTTAGCTCTCACAAACCTATGAAATCAATGACTCATCACTATTGAACTCCCTTAGAATCTCTAAGACTCCCTTTTTCCCATTGTCCATGGACCAAGGGCGGATCTCCAAAACCGACACAACCTATCTAGACTAACGGCGGAAAACCCTTTTTGACTTTAGATATCTTCACACTCCGCGACCACAAAATGTGGATATTTTACATTCTTTATACACAATTTAGGCCTTATACCCGAAAACTTGGGTTTGTAACCCCAAAATTGACCCCTAGGGGACCTTCTCCCAACAATATGTGTATGAGTAGTTATTAGTCCTAAAAACGGTTGTAATATTTTGAGAGGGTGGTAATTCTCCTTGAAAATAAAGGGTGTGGGGGGGCAACGGTTAGCATTAAGTAAGAATTTCCTTGTGATAGTCTAAATCTTATTTAAATTCAATAAGATTCTTCGTATTTTGAGAAATGAATGGTTTTCATAGCTTTTTTGTGTGCATGTATTAATATTAAGAAATGAGACCTAAAACAAAATGTATTGATTAATTACTAAATATAAATCATGAGAAATTTCATAGTTGGAAAACAATTTAACTTACAATTATCAAGCTAGATTCAATAATATCGATTACATATTTTCATAACTATGAGAGTTGTTCTTGGTTACAAGCCACTTCTGAAAAGATATCATAAATTTGTTTTCAAAATGAAGATATTATGACAGAGTCATTCATAATTGATTGTGAAGTAAGAGAAGTGAATAATAATGAAGATTATGGGAACTAAAGGAATGGTCTATAATAAAAAATTTGGTCAATGAGGATTGTAGAGAACCTTAGATTGTTAGTTAAACAAAAAAAATTGTCGTGGACCACAAATTGTGATTTTTCCTAAAGAGTAAACATTTACTAAAAATTTTAGGAAGATTTTGATTCCAACGGTGTCTTGTGGAATGAAAGGTGAAAACTTGGATTGAGAAGACATAAATCAGGTGGGATGTAAGAGTGGGTTATATACATGACATGTTTTATTGCATAGGTGCAATGACAATTTTATTTGGATGATTTGATTCTTTTTGTATGCAAACTTGATTGTGAGATGGGATGGACCATAATTGTTGTTTACACAACTAATGTGGGAGTTGTTCGTGAGTTGGAAAGCTCAATTTTTCCATAGAAACCTAAGATAATTACACAAGAAAACATATTGAATACTTTATGCATTTGATGTGGAAAAGACAATTATTTGTGATGTGAGATCATTGTCATATTGTGTACAAAAAAATAACATCTAGATATAAAATGTTTGATTAGATGATTATTTTGATATATTATGTATTGTGGTGTATGTCCAAACCCATCTAGTATGGCATGACTATACATGATTAAAAATAGTATGTTTTGGTTTTCATGGAGTTGCTTCCAATTTAGCAAACATCAAACTATTAATTGGCATGAAGAAAAATATATCAAATACATATACATAAGGTTAACACCTTATTGATAGGAGAATCGAAAAGAACTAAGTATCTTATGACTGTAGGAAAACTTCGGGCCAAGTTTAGCCCAAGAAGGGGAGTATGTAGCGTCCCTTCTTAGTGAGATAACTTTGATGACACTTGGAGAGGGTAATTTTGATGCAATGATATAAAATTATGCATGTCATACTTATGTATATTCTTGTACGTTATAGACCTAGTTTGGTTCATGTTGGAATAGGGTCCCCTAGGTCTAATTTGTGTGTCAACTTTTGTAATATTGTAAAGTCTCTACATTTTGAGGAGCAGAGTGCGAATATCATAGAATGTTAAGAGTCAAAGAGGCTTTTAGGCAAGTCAAAGCCCCTTATTTTGTAAAGGGATGGACTATTTTGTTCTCTGCCCATGGTTCACAGACCATGGTAATGTAATGTAAAAGCTATAAAAGGAAGTCATCTAGGGGTCATTAGGTAGTTGTTTGGAAGTTCACGAATAATATTTTGAGTTTTTAATTTTGTATTCTAGCGAACGGGAAGGCTCTTGTAGCTGAGTGTGCAGAGACCTTAGAAAGTCCGTAACTGAGTGCGCGAGCCCTTGCAGCTATGTGCACAGGGTCAGAAGAAGTGTATTCATTGAATATCTAAAGTAATAAAGAATATTTGAAGCAATTATGTGTGTTCTTTGTATATTTATCTATTTCTATTTTTATGCTCAGTTATGATTTGATTCTATGTAATATTGTTTTAATTGCATCGTGAAGGTCCATATCTACTTTTGTTTGATAACTTATACATGTTAGAATAAATAGGTGAAGCTCATAGATCCATTTAAGTAGAAATCCCTTTAAGTCTATGATTATGAAGATAAGGGTTCATGAAGGTCAAATTGGGCCCTAGATTAAAGAAACACCTTTTTGCTACATCCAATAGCCTTCTAGATGTAGAAACTTGTCTCTAGCATCCCCCAATACTGCCTCGAGTGAGACTACAGTCTGTGCTAAGCGGACTATTGTCGAAAGGGTTGGAAATGTAGGGTTTGATTGGTAAGCGTAGCTAACTCTAAACCTGGGTCCAAGCCCCTTCAAGTCAACAAATCGTTCTATTGCTGAGACCGAGATCTACATGAGGGATGTGTGATGTGGCATCCTTGGATACCAACTGAGAAAGAACTCAAGAAGTGGGTATATCGAACATTGCACGAGTTTGCAGCTCAAGAAAATCAAAATCCTCACTGGTCAAAAGGTAGGTGGTTATAGAGATATATCTACACATAAGTGTATGAGATCTTTTTCTCATCATTCGCTAACAAGCTACACGAGTGGCTTTCAAAGTTAGTGGACAACAAACCTACTTGGAAACACAACGATCCTATTTTGTGGATTCCTGAATTGATCAAGCGTCTGGAAGAGTCTGATTAGAATGTTGCAAGGGCTGTCAACTATTGAATCTATAGTATTTTGGGTGATTTCATCACTGAATTTCCAATTGACACATATGTATCTTATAACAAAGCTAAATGGTGATTCTTTAAGGGTCCGAGAGGTAAGTACTTGAAATTGCTAAAAACTTGGATTAAAATGTTGTTGTGTGAAAAGGGTCTTATGCCTATGAATTGATGTTTAAAATAGGTAAGATCAGATCTACGTGAAGTAGAAAAATATTCAGAGCCGATCAGGACAAATATATTGAGGGCATATGCAGTCCATTATTGGGTGAATCAGACAATGAAGAAGAAAGGGCCAGCCCTAACACACCTAGAGGTACACAACAGAGAGAGGTTAGGGCACTTCTGGGATTTTACAAACATCCACTCCATCCCCATATCCATTGCTACCTCATACACCTATGCGTACGCCTCCATTTACACCTCCACATTCATTCTTCAATATGGTGAATATAATGAAAATGCCTATATTCAAGGGTCAGGGATCAAAGGATCTTGATCAGTTTTAGTTCATAGTGGAAGCTATGTGGAAGGCATAGAAGATCAATGATGATGACATGAAGAAAGTGCAACTAGTTACAATGCTACAAGATAGAGTTCTTAAATGGTATATCAAATATAGTACAACCAATCTGAATGCTATGTTTGTTGAGATAAAGACTACACTGAATGCATAATTTAGAAAAGTCGAAATCAAAAGCTTAGTGTGTTACTAAAATAAAGGAGATCAAGCAGGCAATTAATGAGTCTGCATGGGGTATATATTAGAGGTTGAAATGCTTACTAAGACCAGCTAAGCTTCATATTTCAGACGAACAACATAAGGAATGGTATATAGCTTCGCTATTGCCACACTTAAGATTGTTTTTGTCTCAACAAAAGATCATATCTCAGGCTGAAGAATTAGAGATCGTGATGAAGCTGGAGGCTTCACCAATCCAAGCCATGAATATAGGCATCCAATAGATCCAGTCACAGTTAGGAAGCCTGCATATGGAGTTGCAGGATCTGAAGAAGGGAAGTGAGGTTCATTAAGGAGTATGCCCTAAAGTTTGGTGCACAAAGTGCAAGGATGTAGGAAACTATAAGGATCAATGCCCTATGTGCTGGGACTATATAGCTGCAGGAGGTCCCAAATCACTGAAACCAGAATCTCTTGCTGGATTAAGCGTCAGTTCAAGTGTCTAGTGTAGTATTTTCCAAGTGTTAGGAATGCATTCAACAGACAATTGTTATCTGTTGCAAAACATTGTATAATCACCAAAGCAACTATTTTGCAAATTTTGTAATCAGTTGGCCATGATGAAAGAGATTGTTGGAGCTATGACTTGATGATAGACATAACCCAATGTATAGGATGTAGGCTGAAACACACGCACAAAATGATCAAGTCTCACCAGCGGCTTGCAGAGGATTCCGAGGACACAGAAGAGAAGGAGGAGGAGGTGCTGGAAGAGGTTGGAGCCAAATCATCTGCTACGACTATGGAGAACTAGGATATTTTGCGCATGACTATCAAAATCCAACCCATCCTTCTTGTCAATAATGTAAGCAGTTTGATCATGTTATAGAAGATTGTCTTGTATTAATAGAAAAGATGCAGTAAAATAAGAACCAACAGCTGACACAACACATTTTAATGATGAGATCTGAGCCGCGTGAAGAAAATCCTAGTGGCAATATTGTCACATGAAGTGGTATAGCCACTGGTGAAGATAAGGTAGAAGGCAAGCAACTGGTATTGGATACATGGGTTCACATGGCTGGTAAGAATAATGTTGGATTTGACTTATAAAGAGAAAAGGATACGTTTATGGAGGCAAGAAAATTTTTTATGGATCCAGGTGCTTCTATGTATAAAACTCATAAATAAATAGTCCGACAAAAAGAGAAATTAGAAGAACTTACTGCGATGAAGGACTTTGATCCCATGGTGCTAAATTCATTTCTGCAAACATGCATGAAGCTACTAAGGGATCAGAAGGCAGTAGAATGACTACAAGAACTGATAGAGAATTGTGCTAGCAAGGACAAGCTGTTACTAGAATAGTGCGCAGTGAATAAGATGAACCAAAACAAGAAGAGGACTGGTAGGGAGATGTGGTTGACATCACAAATTGATGATTTTGACATGAACCACATAATTATAGACTTAGGATATGACGCTAATGTATGGGAAAAATAGACTTTGGAATGTATGGGGAAACCTAAGTTGCAATGGTCACTAATTCAGCTATGCATGGAAAATCAACAAAAGATAATTCTGATGGGTCACCTACATAGAGTGACTGTAGTTATTGAGAGAGCCAGTGTGCTCGCAGATTTTGAAGTTATTGAAATAGTAGATGAAAGTAATCCATAATCAGCATTGCTCAAGATTGATTGGGATTTCGACATGAACTCTATTATTAATTTGAAGAAGTGAAGCATGGTGTTTGAAAAGAACGGCCTTAGAGTGGTTGTTTCATTGGATTTAGTTGAAGGTGCGCAATACATAGAGCCATTATGTGATGACTATGATAATGAAGACATTGATCACATATATAAGCTCATTGTGGAAGACAAATAATGGATTAATCCCACTGCGGATGGATGGATCAGTTGGCAGAAGGATAGTTCATGTCAATCAAACTTAGATGAAGAATTAGAAAACTAGCACAGTCGGTTACATGAGGTCTCTACCCTACGATCCAATAAGCTTACAATTTATTTTCGTTGTATATCAACTGAGGTATGTAAATTACCTTATTATGATGGGCTAGATGAAGGCAATATTTTTATTGACCATTTTGAAAGAGACGTACTAGAGGAGAACAAGTTTCAGGCTCTAGATTTGGCTTTGAGAGCTATGCCTGCAAGATGGTGGGGAACCCACAATGACAATATTGCGGATTGGAAGGAAAATCGTAGAATAATGAGATTAATATTTGGCTCCATAACAATGTAGCTCAGTGAAAAGTACATAGGTAAGGATGACACGTGCGAACATCTAGCTCGATGTACTAAGACTTGGGGTGAGGTAACTAAACTGGAGCGGGTACATATGTTTATTCATACCTTAGAAGTTATACCAATGAACTGGTATTTGGAGATGGTGCCGTGACACGTGACTACTGATTGGGATGAAATGAAGGAAAGTTTCTTGTTGACATTCAACTTTGAAGATGGGTTCAAATGCATTGATGGGGCACTTCAGAAGATTAAGGTAGTGATCTTCTGAACACCAATAAAACCTATAACCTGGATGGAGCTTGACTAAAGCGTGCAACGATAACATGCTTTGGAATGCTACAATGTTACTACAAAAGAAGACAATGAAGATCCACGAAATATCAATATTCTTGAGTTAGAGGGACTATGAGAAGTTGTAGGACCTCATGTGGAGATCCCTGATATATCACTGCTGGTAAAGACAAAACAAGTAAATATTGGCTCAGAAGAAATACCAAAGTTTGCACATATTCATGACTATTGGGATGAAGACATGGTAGGCAAGGTTGCTGAATTATTCCATGAATATCAACATTTATTTCATAAAAAGTTCTTTGAATTGAAGGGTGTAGTAGGTGATTTGGGTATGATGAAGATCAATTTAAAGCCATATGTGAAGTTGGTTAAGCAATGCCCATATTGACTAAACCCCAAGTACAAGGAAAAGGTAAGATATGAGTTAGCTAATATTATCACAGTAGGTATAATTGAACTAGTAGAAGAGTTGAATGGATCAGCCCCGTGGTGGTTTAGGAAAAGAAAACAAAAGGTGATATCCGGATCTACGTAGATTTGCAGAAGTTAAATGATGCATGCATAAATGACCCCTTTCCTATGCCTTTTACAGATGAAGTTCTAGAAAAAATTGGCAGACGGGAGGCTTATTCGTTCACAGATGGATTTTTAGGATATCACCAAATTAAGATTGCACCAAAGGATATAAGCAAGACTACCTTCGCTATAAAGTGGGTTTCATTCCAGTATACAATAATGCATTTCGGACTGAAAAATGCTCCTGCAATATTTTCAAGGGTGTTAGTTGCAACATTCAAGGAATTTATTCATAAGTTTATAGAGGTCTCCTTTGACAATTGGACAGTATTTGGGCTAGTTAAGAAACATGTTTCTAGTCTACACCTAATGTTGGATACATGCAAGAAGTATCATATTTCCTTGAATTTGAAGAAATGTATTCTCTTTGTACCTTATGGAATATTGTTGGGACATGTCGTATGTAAGTGGAGATTGATGGTAGACCCTACCAAGATTGTTGTAATTATCAATTTGGATCCACCCAAGAATGTAAAGAACCTACACACAACTTTGGGTCATATATGGTATTATAAGAAGTTTATAAAGGCATATACAAAGATCATTGTGCCAATGGGTTGTTGAAGAATGATGCTACGTTTTGATGGGATGATGACTATCAGAAGAGCTTGGATGTTCTTAAGGAGAAGATGGTTATTGCGCCAATTTTAGTATTATCGGATTAGAAGAAAGAATGTCATGTGCATGTGGATGCATCTTGTATAGCATTGGTATTTGTTTTAACTCAACCAGGTGAAGTAAATATTTACCATCCAATTTCCTTTGCATGTAGGAAACTATCTAAGGTGGAGAGAATCTATTCAACCAGAAAACTAGAAGGATTGGCCATGTTATATGCACTACAAAAATTTAGATATTATTTGCTAGGTGTGCACATTAAAATGTACATAGATCATTCTGCATTAAAATACCTGGTCAATTAGCCTGTGTTGGGGGGGCATATCTATAGATGGTTACTTCTCTTCCATGAGTATGATTTTGAAGTGATAGATAAGCCATGGAGGTTAAATGTTGGACCTGATCACCTCTTTAGGATCGAGAACAATGAAGAACCACTAATATTGATGAAGGGTTACTTGACGAGCAACTCTTCGTTGTCAAAGTTGCTGATGAACATTTTGTGGACATTATTTATTTTCTTTCTACTGTTGTAGCTCCTAACAGTTACACAATGTAGCAAAATAAGGGACTAGTAGTCAAGGCTACATATTTTTTAATGATTGTAGGATACTTATACAATATGGGACCGGATGAAGTTATGCATCGATATGTACCTGAGTATGAACTACATAGTATTTAGGCTGAAGCCCATGGTGGTGTCGCACGAGGAAACTATGCAGGTAAGGTAACTGTGCAGAAGATTCTGCGAGCAAGATTATGGTGGCCTACGGAACATAAATATTCTAAGTATTACAATGTGTGCAATGTGTGTCAGAGGACTAGATGACCATTGCGAAGGGATGAATTTCCCTTAAATCCATAGGTCACGCTGCAAGCATTTGATAAATGGGAAATTGACTTCGTTGGACCAATTAATCCACTAGGGAAGAAGATGGGTGCATGTTATAATATCACTACAACAAATTACTTGACCAAATGGAACGAGGCACAACCTGTGAAGGAATACAGCATGGAAACTGCATCGAAGTTTATATTCGAGTACATTCTATCATGGTTTGGATGCCCAAAGATCCTGATGAGTGATCGAGGTTTGCAATTCTTGAATGAAACAATTAATGCATTGACAGAAGAACTCCAAATGAACCATCAAAGTAGTACACCATATCATCCCTAGGTGAATGGAACTACCGAAGCTTTTAACATAATATTGGAGAAATCCTTAATGAAGATCTGCAAGGTTAATAGGAATGACTGGGATGTGTGTATACTAGTGGTTCTATGGGCATATAGGGCGACTTTTAAGAAACTGACAAGGAAAAGACAATTTATACTAGTGTATGGACAAGAAACAGTGATGCCAATGGAGTATATAGTGCCCATCCTAGGGATCACAACAGTAACTAAGATGGAAGAGCGTGACTTCATGGAGGAACATTTAGCACAGGTACTTGTGTTGGAGGAGGACTGCTTTTTGGTTGGTTTTCATCAACAGGTGTAGAAAACTAGGGAAAAGATGTGGCATGATTGTCACATTACATGACACACTTTTAAGAATGGAGATTTGGTCCTGATGTATGACAGCAAGTTCGTAAAACTTCCTGGGAATTTTTAGGTGGGACCCTATGTGGTCAAGGATATTTCTGATGGTGGCGCACTGTAGCTCACAAAGTTGAATGGGGAGTTGCTTCCTAGAAGGATTAATGGGGAGAAGATTGAAGGTATATAGGGACGATCCCACCACTACAAGGATGCAATGAATATATGACAGCAGGAAAGTCTTAGTGCTTCAGGAAATTCGAAGGAAGCACAATACTATAAACTACTCTATCGAGGAAGGACCACGTCAAAGAAGGAGGGTTTCATGATATTTAGGGAGATGGCACGGGTGGAGAATGTTGTGACAAGGTAGCTATGCCATAAGGTAGGGTCCAACATAGCCTACCCAAACTATGACTGTTGGAAGAGCTACAGTTGATTTCACTGCAATTTTTTCATTAAAGGGAGCAGGGGAAGTGCAATTAAGGAGCATATCTCTGAAAATATACCACCAAATTCACATTTATGAGGAGGATATGAAGGCATTCATGACATTCGAATTTGAATTCATCTATAAATATGGAATCCCTCTCTACATTCAGACACTTTACCTCTCGAAGAAATTTGGTGAGATTTTGTGCCTGAGTCTGAGCTGAGATAAGTGTTGCATGTCTGGTGAGGATTGGCAGGACGTCTACTGGGAATTTCTAGAGTGGGTATTAACAAACATCATAACTGCTGCTCCTCCTACACACACAAAAACTCCTAGATCGCCAAGGTCGAAGCCCATATATGCAGGAGCGACTGCAACACTGGTAGAACTAGCAGAAGCAACAACAATGAAGAAGTAGAAGAAATTGAAGAAGCCACCGATAAGGTAGTAAGCTTGGAAGGTGTTTGCTAAATAGAGGAGGAAGTAAGAGATGGACAAAGGGAAGAAGAAGAAACCAATAGAGTCGGTTGACCTAGAGGATGAATAATTTGGGGTAGGAATTAAGGACATAACTATTGATGAGGCCAATCCAATCTCATGGTTACCTCCATATACGCCTCCAAGAAATATGATTGCTAAGGTGACATAGAACCCTGATGCAGTAAAATTTTCCATTTTTACACCTTTGTTGCCCAATGATGTGCCCTTTGATGGAGCGATGTTGGCATAGGTACCGCAACTATGCATGGAAGATTGGGATTTGGTGGACAGTGCCAAATTCCCTCATTTTGGGCCAAGTAAATACCTCAAGATGGTATACTATGAGGAGTTTGGTGTAACAAGAATAGAACTAATGACATGGGCAACTGGGATTCAACATGTTGGTTTACTAAACATGTTGATTGTGCCTCATTTTGGGTGTAGCAACATCAATACAATATGTATGTGCTAGTTGCTGGCTTTGGTGTATGACGGAGTCTTATGGTTTGCGGAGAGGATCCCCATTGATGCTATGTTGATCAGGAGGATCACCATGCTACCATGTGCAGCAGCAGACCCTACCAACACTTTTGTTGGCAAGTCTCAAGAAAAGAAACTCGCATACAAAGTGAAGAAATATTTCAATGTCATCAAGAAGTCATGAGGATACATTGTAAGCTCGATTTCTGATAAGGCTATCTCCTTTTCCGCATCCATTCTTGCCAGTAAGCTTATGAGGAAGTGCAGGGCAGACGAGGTGCCAACCCAAGTAATTTAGTTGGCTATGCAATGGAGCCAAGGGGTGCAATTTAAATGTGTATGATACCTTTTCCAGGAGTTTCTATATGATTGTTGTGAGGCCTAGGAAGATGGGAAACTGTTCCATTATGCATGGTTTTTACTTTTATTGCTTTGACAACCTAGATAACCCTCGACGAGTTGTAGTTCCCTACTGTCGACCTAGACTTGTGCAAAGCTGCGAGGTACGTTTCGTTGTGGGTGTCAAAGGATCCAAGTCAGTATTAGGCACTCTGTGGACCTCTTGGAGTCATTAGGCAACTTTTTGGAATTTCATGAATAATATTTTGAGTCTATAATAATGTATTATGGCGAAGAGGAAGGCTCCTACAACTGAGTGCACGGGCCCCTGCAGCCATGTGCGCAGGGTCAAAAGATGTGTATTTATTGAATATCTGAAGTAATAAATACTATTTGAATCAATTTTGTGTGTTATCTGTATATTTATCTACTTTTATGTTTATGCTCAGTTATGATTTGATTCTCTGTAATTTTATTTTAATTGCATCGCAAAGGTCCAAATCTACTTTTGTATGATAACTTATGCATGTTAGAACAATTAGGTGAAGCTCATGGATCTATTTAAGTAGAAATATCTTTAAGTCTGTGATTTTAAAGATAAGGATTCATGAAGGTTGGATTGGGCCCTAGATTAAAGAAACGCCTCGATGCTACATCACATAGCTTTTGGATGTAGAAACTTGGTTCTAGCATCCCCAAATACTGCATCAGGTGAGACTGAATTATGTGCTAAGCAGACTATTTCTGAAAGGGCAGGTAGTGTAGGGTTTTGTTGGTTAATGTAGCGAACTTTGAACCTGGGTCCAAGCCACCTCAAGCCAACAGATCACCTGGTTGTTGTGTGCTTATGATAATTTTTATGGTTGTGTGTATAAGACTGATTTTTCTTAAGTACACACTATCAATGTTTTCTCTTTTGGTGTCACACTTCTAAAATAGGTGTATGACATGGATGTGATCCAAGATTAGGACACATAGATCCATGGATGATCATGGTTATGTGTAACATATAGTTAATTATTATTTATGGATGGTACATGGTTTGTATGATTATATATGCTTAATCTTGTACGAATCAAGATATGGCAGGGGACTTTGTTATTACTAACAAGGATTCTCAAGTTAAAAATGATTGCGGAAGTCGTTTCTCCGAAACCAAAATGATTGTGGAAGTCATGGACAATCTTTGGTAATATGTGAATAAGTTAATTATGAAATTCATTTGGTTCCATTGATCTATGAGATTGTGATGTGTGCATGTTTTGGAACAAGACCTTACCCATGAACCATCAAATTGGTATGATATCACAATCAATACCTTAAGGTGAAGCATGAAGTTTCAAAGCAGGGTAGATGAGAAGACATAGAAATTAGGGTGTGGAGTCTTAATCCATGAAAGATAAATACATGGATTATTGAATATATAATAAAAAGAGTAGGTCACGGAGTCCTAAATCCATGAAAGATAAATATGTGGAGTCTCAAATCTATAATAAAAGGATTAGGACCCGGAGTCCTAAATATTTAAAAGATCAAGGTGTGGAATCTTGGATACTTGGAGTAGATAAGGGTGTGGAGTCCTCAATCTACTAATGCATGGAGATGCATGCAATAGGGATGTGTAATCCCTACTATCCAAAAGGAAAATACCATTCATGGGTAGCTCATTGATGAGTTTCCTTAATAAAATATAATTTTGAACAATTCAGGGGTGACTTTCTAAAAATAGAAAGTCATGTCTAGCATCTCAAGTATGAGTTTCCAGAAATAGTAAATCACCTTTCATAAATTGGTAATCAAGAGTAGTTGAAGGAAAGTCACTTAACTTATCACTAATCAATACTAATAGTTCAATCTAGACTTAATCCTCAATATTATTGATATTATTAATATTATTATTATCTTTTATGAGACTATGATATTATTATTAAAAGGGAATTGTAAGTCACCTTCATCTCTTCAATCACTTCACACCTATCTCCTTGATGATTCTCATGGCTCTATGTAACTCTCTCTCTATTTTAATAATACATTACACTCTCTTTTATTCACTCATCAAAGAACGAAATATTCCTCTTACACTCATTAAAGACATGTCATAAATGATTCCTCTTACACTCTCTTTAATGCATATGTTACACTCTCCTTAACCAAGGCATGCATACATCTCCTTAATGGCATGATTTACACTCCTCTAAATGGAATACAAGGCATGCATATTACTCCTCCTTTATGAGAATATATTTTCTCTCCTCCTATATATGTGTCTCATGTATTCTCACTTGGGAGAGGTGCATTATGATACCAAGAGTTGGAGAGATTTAAAAAAAAAAAAATTATGAGAGGGAGAGACTTGGAGAGTAGCCAAATGATTTTGAAATGAATTTGAAATTCATGAGCTAAATTACTAAGTAGAGCTGACCATGAGTGGTATTTCGATGAAATGAAACTTATCTTCCTCAGCTTGCCTTGTATATCTCTCTACTGCTATATTTTGATACTTCTTGTGAGGTCTTATAGCATGGGAGTTCCAGTAGGAGAAGTTCTCCCTGTACATGGTTGGGTGGAAAACTAGATGTTTTACAATGAGTTGGTAAGGATATTGGAGCTAGATCATACTCTCATATTTTTGGAGCCGTATATATATATATATATATACACTATTAGGTATATTCAAATATATTCTTGAAATTTTAGTTTATTATTAGTTTAAAGTGTTGTAGAAATTTCAATTTATTGGAAAATTCTACCTGTGAATGTTTATGAGATATTTAGAGAGTCATTTCTGAGCTAACCAATAATAAATGGAAACTATAGTTGAGAATGTACATGTAGGGGATTAAAAATAAGAATGTGTTGTCAAAGTTTTAAAGTTCAGTTTATAATGAATTTTTGTCCATTGTAAGTCATATCTATTATCTAAATCCATTATTCTATGTTTGACAATATGGTTTTTTCTTACTGTGAGTTGGATTGTTGGTTGAAACTTAGATGTATGCGCACTAAATGATTAAAGAAATTATGTAATAGATGTAGTTCATTTTATGTAAGTTTTTTTCGTACAATTGTTTTGCAATCTAATTTGACAGAAGGACTTAATGGCTGAAGAATTCAAGCTACCATTAGTTTGAAGAAAATATCATATTAGCATAAATTTGATTTCTCCGTGTATAGTTGTAGATGAAGTTTGCGTACTTAGTGTTTGACAAAATTTGTACATGAGATAGTAGGAATCCATTTTTTTTGTTGTTTTAAAGAATCACATCCCTAGGAATTGATATTGCAATTTAACTTAACATCAGGGGGTATCCATGCCATATAGGTTTGTAATGCCTAACTTGATTCCAAAAAAGACTTTTCAGAACCCAGATAGTAAATATAGGTGATTTTGTAGATTGTTGTTTTCAATTATGTGCACCTGTTGTTGACTTTTTGATGAAAGACTAAGATTATTTAGTCCCTATTTTAAGATGTAAACTTTTTAAGTTTCAACTTTTGAATTTTATGAGTTAAATATGTTGGAGAATAATCTTAAATTCATCGTTGCGAAGTGTTTGCTAAAATGCCTCAATGGTTGTAGATTCCATGTTTTCAAAGTGTTTGTCAAAAAGCCTTAATCGTCGTAGATTTCATGTTTTCAAGTGTTTGTAAAAAGGCCTCTCAAAATATCACTCCCCTCAAAATATATGTAAATAAAATATGGTGACAGGTCTTCCTATGGTACATTTCAGAGATGGCGTTTGTTCTGGATGTGTAGTCGGAAAAATTGATCGGGATAGTTTTACAAAACATTCCTCTTGGCACGCCTCAGCCCCTTTACAGCTTGTGCATAGTGATTTATGTGGTTCACTTCCAGCTTCATTCTCTGGCTACAAGTATTTCTTAACTTTCATGGATGATTTCTCCAAATGCACTTGGGTATACTTCTTAAAACTCAAGAGTGAAGTATTTAACATGTTCTTAGACTTTAAGGCCTTTGTTGAGAAACACTCTGGACATCAAATTCTTAAGCTAAGATCCGATAATGGGGGAGAATATGTTAACAACAAATTCATCAACTTTTTCACTGAGCATGGAATTCAAATGCAACATACTGTTCCATATACTCCACAACAAAATGGTGTAGATAAAATGAAGAATCGCACCTTAAAGGAAATGGCTAATTGTATGCTTCAATATAAAGGACTTAGTCTTAACTCTTGGGCATAAGTAATTATCTGTGCAAATTACATAATCAATTGCACTCCTACTAAGGTTTTAAAGAATATCACTCCAAAAGAAGCATGGAGCTCAATTAAACCAAATGTAAGTCACTTTCATGTTTTTGGAAGTGAAGCATGGGCCCATATTCTAGGTCAGAAATATAAAGCTTTAGAACCTAAGAGTGAAAAATATATTTTTGTTGGATATTCTGAAGATGTCAAAGGATATAAACTTATTCCACTTAAGTCCAAAAATGTTATCATTAGAAGAGATGTAAGTTTTACTGAAAATATATTAGCCTACAAGCCTAGTTCAACGGGTGTGCCACCTCTCTCTATCCCTTCTACTTCTGAAAATATTTCTTCTTTAGATGATGACAGCAAAGATGACAATCCTCCCCCACCTTCTCAGGATCCTCCTTCAACTCCTCAGCTTCCAAAATGGATTCGTGCTACTCAGGATGCAACATGTGCTCTTGCAGGTGATCCTACAGATCAACGACATACATGTTCTTAGTTTGATAGAGCCTCTTCCTTACTAGCTCAAGCTTCAGCATATTATGATCCTAACACCTTTCGAGAAGCTTCAAGCCATCCAAATTGGTACACAGCTATGAATGAAGAATATCATTCATTATTGGCAAATGATACATGGGATCTTGTTCCTCTTCCAAAGGGATGAAAACTTATTAGATGCAAATGGGTTTACAGAACCAAGTTTGGACCAGATGGAAAAGTTGATAAACATAAAGCTTGTCTTGTTGCTATGTGTTTTTCACAAGTTGAAGGAATTGGATATACTAAAACCTTCTCCCCTATTTCCAAAATGAACTCTATCCACCTTGTTCTTTCCCTTGCTACCACTTTCAAATGGGAAGTCCATCAGATAGATGTTAGATCTGCCTTCTTGCATGGGGACTTGCATGAAGAAATCTATATGGAACAATCTCCCGGCTTTATACAAACAGAATCCAGACTTGTATGTCAACTTTAGAAATCCCTTTATGGTCTCAAGCAAGCCCCTTGGGCTTGATATGCCTAAATGAATAGCTTTCTTTTAGATACTGGCTTTTCTAGGTAACATTCTGACAATACTATGTACACCAAGAAAGTGGGTAAGTCTCTTATCATTCTTTTTCTATATTTTGATGATCTTATCCTTACTAGTAGTGATCTCAACCTTATAAACCATGTGATATCTAGCCTTAAAAAGAAGTTTGAAATGACGGACTTAGGACACTTGCATTATTTTGTTGGTCTTCAAGTCTTGCAATCCAAGGAAGTTATTTCCCTTTCCCAGTCCAAGTATGCCTGTGATCTTCTACGCCACTTTCACATGGAAGACTCTAAGCTAGCCCCTTCTCCCTTTCAATCTGAAGCCAAAATTTCAGTCACTTGTACTTCTACTCAAGTTGATGCTGCCTTATATCGTCAACTTGTAGGAAACATTTTGTATCTGACCCATACCCATCCTGACCTTTCCTTTGTTGTTGGCCTTATTTCCTAGTTTATGCAAAACCCACATGAAATTCATTGGAAAGTAGCTAAAAGAATACTTTGTTATGTTCAAGGTACATTTCAATTTGGGATTCATTACAGTGTAGAAGCATCTCCTATATTGGTTGGTTTCACTGATTTTGATTGGTATGGTGACCCTGATGATTGGAAGTCTACTGCATGTTATGTGTTCACTCTTGGTTTTGGACCTATTACATGGGCTTGCAAGAAACAAAGTTCCAAGTCTCTTTCTTCAGCAAAAGTAGAGTATCATGGCGTTGTAGAAACAAAGTTCCAAGTCTCTTTCTTCAGCAAAAGTAGAGTATCATGGCGTTGTAGAAGCTAGTAAGGAAGCCATGTGGCTTCATCAGATCCTATCAGAGTTTAGCGTTCAGCAACAGCTGTTACACAAAAAATTGTCACCATGAATTTCTACAGTTTGTGTGAGTCCATCACCACACATACATACCTCCTTTGCAAGTCTTAAGCCTTAGCCCTTCATGTCAAGCCTTGAAAATGGGAGAAAGACCTTAAAAATATATTAAATCCTGGTTCGCACTTTCTCCTAGCATTGCTTGCAGTGCCGCACCCGGTCATGTCCCCTGCGAACATGACCGCTTTGTCCGTTAAGTGATGGGTGCGAACCCCTGTAAAAGTTAAAAAGGCGTGAGTTCGCTCTTAAAAACTATAATGAAACCAGCTCAAGAAAAGATAGAAAATATAGATCAATGCCTTAGAATTTAGCCTCTTCGAGGGGGCAACCTCCTTTACATTACATAAATGAACAATTCTT
>APFE030793694.1:51685-77934 GCA_000404065.3 Pinus taeda
TTAGGCGTGTGCTTCAAATTGTTTGGTTCTTTAGAGACTTTAGGTGGTTTTCTTGAGATTTTCTTTGTTTTCGTGTGAAGTAATTAAATAATTAATCGTGGCTGAATTACCGAGACAATCCCCTCAACTTCGGGGGTAGCCTCCCGAATTTACACCAAGTCAACTTGAAGGGCTGCGAGCTCTTGTCACACCTAGTGAAAGTAGAGTTGGGTCACCGGAGGCCGGAGAGTCTTTGTTAATCATACATCCTGATTATCTAGTTCAAGCAACAGAACATATTTTTGAACCGATTTCAATTTCTGAAGTTACTGGTAGTATTACTCCTACTAGTTCATTAGCCGAAGAACTTGAAATCTCTGAACCTAAAGCTGAACCTACTGCTACTCCATCTTCGGGATTTGCTTCTCCTGTTTCTAGTGGTCCTAGTTCACCCGAGGTAGAAAGTATCATTACCCAAAATCTTCCTTCTAGACTCATTTCCATAGAAGAACTTGTAAGTCCGGACGAAGGTATAAGCATCCCCGAAAATCAACCAGCTATTGAACTTAGGGAGCGTGAATCCATTTTCTACAGTCCCATTAGAGGTGACGCTTGGTATATTTTGTTGACCAACTTTTTAGAAAATCCAGGTCTCACGTCTTCACCACCTCGATTTCCTTTCCATCCAACACCCAGAGGTTATTATCCTCCTTTGAATATGTCGAGACAGTCATCCTTGTTTTCTCAGATGCCAGAAATTTTTTTACATGGCAGTCCTTCTGTTCCTCCTGGGTATCAGTCTTTATCTGGTACATTTTTAGGAGCATCTCCTCAACCCATCGAATATGTAGTATCTCCTGGTAATAGTGGAACTAAACCGTTACATGTCGAAGAGATTCTTATGATGTCTGGTACTACTCCTAACTCGTAACCTCAGGGTAGTTCAATACCACCTGGGGGGTAGCCGCAAGGTACTCAAATACCGCTTGGGGGGCAACCTCAAGGTAGTCCATTACCACCTGGGGGAAACCTCAAGGAAAGTACATCCCTATGGGACAATATTTTCCTCAAGGTCAACCCCAGCACCAATATGTACCTCAAGGTCAACCTCAGTTTCAATATGTGCCTCAAGGTCAGTACCAGCCTCAAGGTTAGTACCAACCTCAAGGTCAATACCAACCTCAAGGTTTCCAACCACCTTTAGGTCAATCATTTGTTCAAGGACTGGGAAATGTACCGTATAATTATCAACCTTACACTCAACCTAGTTTTGGTCCTCAATATGCTCAGCCTGTTATGGGTCCATACCCTGGAATGAACGTGGTGTGCGATCAACAGACTTCGCAACCCAGTGCGCAGTTGTCATCTCAATCTGGACAGCCTTTGGTTTCTGGTTCACCCCAGCAACCTGTCCAGCATACTACTCAAACTTCTACACCTGGGGTAGTTCATCAGCCTGGGCCTAGTTCACCTCGAACTCCGCCCTGAACATCTACTGCAACTACTGCGGCCTCTGTTCAATCCACCCCACCTATTTATGGAGTATCAGCAGCTCCAGTTTCTACTGCTCCTGTATCAACTCCTCAGGGCTCTTTACCTCAGTCCGGACCTATAATCCAGACTCTGGTTTCAATGCTTGTAGGACAACCTGAGCCTAGTACAGTTGTCACAAGTCAACCCCAATTTACTTATCAACCGTACCAGGGACAATACCAATTCGGTCCTGTTGTGCAGAGCCTGGCTTATCAGTATCAACCGTACCCTGGGTATACTTATCAACAACCTCAACAACCCCAGTATGGTCCGGTTAATCCTGGTTTTCTAGGAGGATATAATATCCCAAATGCAAATCCGATTCCAAGTTATCCTGGATATCCTCCTCCTGGGGCTGGTCTTATGGCCCCAAGTTTTCAGGATCCGAACTGTTAGTTACCGTTTATAGCAACTTTGGATTTACCTAACTTGTCATGCCTTATGAACAATCCCATTAATTATCTTTCGTTTTGGCCACCAATGTCGAATAAGTTGCCCAGTGATATACCAAAGTTTGAGGGGAAGTCAGGAGAAGATCCATCAAATCATGTGATGACTTACCATCTCTGGTGTGCATCGAATTCCATTAGTAATGAATTCAATTCATCTTCATCTTTTTCAACGCACTTTGATGGCCTTGCAGCAAGTGGTACATTGAGTTGCCACGAGGCTCTTTTTACAATTTTAGTCAGTTAGCCACTTCCTTCCTTACTCATTTTCAGTTGCAAGTCCGATAGGACAATGGAATAGAATTATTAACTTCATTAAAACAGTCAACATCCACATATATTTTAGACCATATTCATGAATGGCGACGTCGACGTCGTTTAGTGAAAGTTTTTATCCTGGACCAAATTTTGGCAGAATGGTTTGTAAAATCGTTATTACCTAAAATAACTGAAGATGTTGCCAAGGCAGGAGTAGTTACCGAAGAGAAAGTAATTGCTCAAGCTCAGTACCTTGACTTAGTTTATACGCAATCAGGTACTTTACATGAGAAAATCCCCGACATTCCAAAACAAAATCAAATAACTGCACCTCCCTCAGGGTCTCATGCCACTAACGGTATGATTGGTATTGTTAATACCAAAAGTAAGAAGAAATCCTCCAAGAATTCTTCTCCTATTATAACTTTACCAGATTCCCCGAAGGGAGAATCTTCAACTGAAATTTTTGCCAATGTCCATCTTGTAGAATCATCTATGGCCAAATCAAAATCTGACGATAAGAAGAAAGGCAAGAAGAAGAATAAGCAAAAATCAAAGAAGAAATCAGACAAAACTGAATGTACTGACGAGAAATGTAAACCTCGCTATCCTTCTCTCATCTGCGATGAGGAACATTTTACAAGAGATTATCCACATCGTGCTGAGGTTGCTTAAATCGTCAAAGGTTCTAAAACACCTGCTGTTTTGAAGGATCCTTTTCCGAGTCAAGACAGTAAGATGATAGGTTTTTCCTCTAGTGCCTCGGAAAAACCCATAATGATGATGTCCCATGTTAGGATTGCGACACAATTGCAAGATTATGGAAGTAAGAGTCCTATTGGTGGTAAGGAAGTCGAATCTTCTAATTCTAACCCATCAACCTCAGCTCCGTCTGGTTCCGATCCGCTACAGATCGAGAAACCTAATCCGGACGTAGTAATCAAACTACCTGCTAAGGGTATACTTCGAAAGTCAGATTTCAATCCACATGCGAGAGCTGCTCAGAACTATAACATTGTTGAAGATTTAGTTTTTTCCCCTTCAGCAATGTCATCTTTGGAGGTGCTACAATCTTGTCCAGCACAACATAAATTGCTATTGTCGGCTATAGGAGTTGTTGATCTTCAGGACTCAAACCTCATAGTCTTCGATTTAGAAAATAGTACACCTCGTTTACCTCATCAAATGGCTTTCCAGATTCCAGTGTTAGTCAAAAACAGATCTTGCTTTAGGACTGTGATTGATGAGGGAGATTCAACGTGTATTATGTCGATACAGTGTTGGAAAGCCCTTGGTTCTCCTACACATAATCAATCCCCAATGATTCTGAAGGCCTTTGATGGCCGAGGGTTTCATCCTTATGGAATTTTGCAGGACTTACCTATAGGGGTTGAAGGAAAAACTGTTAATCTAGATGTGGAGGTGGTTGATGCCCCTCTAGATTACAACCTTCTTTTGGGTCGTAGCTGGTCTTACGCCATGACTGCTGTTGTTTCATCGGTCTTTCGGCTTATTAAGTTTCTACATAATGGAAAGATCATTATAATAGATCAGTTAACTTACTTTTTGTCCAACCCATCCTCTGTTGAGAGTATTCAACATGTTGGTAAAACCGCTATCCCTTACAAGGATGTTGGGGTAGGATTAGTTAAAGATTCTAGTTTACTCGAAACTTTTTCATTTCCTCCTCCCAACATACCATCTCCTTTCACAACTATTCATATGATTTCTTCAGAATCCATTTTTCTTGACGATCCTTGGATCGTTCCATTCGATTCCGAGGTGGACTCTTTTGGTGGTGCCATGCCTTTGAGTCCCTTTGAAGTTGCTTATCAGGCTGTACAATCGTTTTCCGAATCAAGTTCAACCAATCTTGATATAGTGAATGTGATCCATGGAGAATCAATTTCAATCTGAAACTCAGATTCAACAACTTTTTCTGAAACTGTTCACGCTGATGAGCAAATTTGGGAACTTTTGTCTGTTGATGCGTTACCATGGGAAGATCTTCATCATCGATCTTCGTTTTTACCTGAGATTGATCATTTTGAGAATGATTTTTCATCTATTTTTACTGTTGAATATGTCAAAGAACCACATAATCCATTGAAACATCGTGATTCTGAACAAAATTTAGCAAATATTTCGCGAACGGTTGCTATCAACATTTCAGTCAAACCTGGGATTGTTGAAAACATTCACATAGCTGCTTCTTGTACAGACACTAAAGTCAAAATATATAATCCCTATTTCAAGAATTCTGTGACGTGTTTGCCTGGTCCTATGAGGAAATGCCAAGAATTGATCCTTCAATTGTTGTTCATGAGATCAAAACTTACCCGGATGCTAAACCTGTCTGGCAACATTTGCGTCAGATACACCCACAAGGCTCTTTTTACAATTTTAGTCAGTTAGCCACTTCCTTCCTTACTCATTTTCAGCTTCCAGTCCGATATGACAATGGAACGCAATTATTAACTTCATTAAAGCAGTCAACATCCACATATATTTCAGACCATATTCATGAATGGTGATGTCGACGTCGTTTAGTGAAAGTTTTTATCCCGGACCAAATTTTGGCAGAATGGTTTGTAAAATCATTATTACCTAAAATAAATGAAGATGTTGCCAAGGTAGGAGTAGTTACGGAAGAGCAAGTAATTGCTCAAGCTCAGTACCTTGACTTAGTTTATACGCAATTAGGTACTTTACACAAGAAAATCCCCGACCTTCCAAAACAAAATCAAATAACTGCACCTCCCTCAGGGTCTCATGCCGCTGACGGTATGATTGGTACTGTTAATACCAAAAGTAAGAAGAAATCCTCCAAGAATTCTTCTCCTATTATAACTTTACCAGATTCCCCAAAGGGAGAATCTTCAATTGAAATTTCTGCCAATGTCCATGTCGTAGAATCATCTATGGCCAAATCAAAATCTGACGATAAGAAGAAAGGCAAGAAGAAGAATAAGCAAAAATCGAAGGAGAAATCAGACAAAACTGAATCTACTGACGAGAAACGAAAACCTCGTTATCCTTATCTCATCTGCGATGAGGAGCATTTTACAAGAGATTGTCCACATCGTGCTGAGGTTGCGAAAATTGTCAAAGGTTCTCAAATACCTACTGTTTTGAAGGATCCTTTTCCGAGTCAAGACAGTAAGATGATAGGTTCTTCCTCTAGTGCCTCGGAAGAACCCATAATGATGATGTCCCATGTTAGGATTTCGACACGATCGCAAGATTATGGAAGTAAGAGTCCTATTGGTGGTAAGGAAGTCGAATCTTCTAATTCTAACCCATCAACCTCAGCTCATTCTGGTTCCGATCCGCTACAGATCGAGAAACCTATTCCGGACTTAGTAATCAAACCGCCTGCTAAGGGTATACTTCAAAAGTCAACTTTCAATCCACATGTGAGAGCTGCTCAGAACTATAACATTGTTGAAGATTTAGTTGTTTCCCCTTCAGCAATGTCAGCTTTGGAGGTGCTACAATCTTGTCCAACACAGCGTAAATTGCTATTGTCGCCTATAGGAGTTGTTGACCTTCAGAACTCAAACTTCATAGTCTTCGATTTAGAAAATAGTACACCTCATTTACCTCATCAAATGGCTTTCCAAATTCCAGTGTTAGTCAAAAACAGACCTTGCTTTAGGACTGTGATTGATGAGGGAGCTTCAACGTGTATTATGTCGATACAGTGTTGGAAAGCCCTTGGTTCTCTTACACTTAATCAATCCCCAACGATTATGAAGGCCTTTGATGGCTGAGGGTTTCATCCTTATGGCATTTTGCAAGACTTATCTATAGGGGTTGAAGAAAAAACTGTTAATCTAGATGTGGAGATGGTTGATGCCCCTCTGGATTACAACCTTCTTTTGTGTCATAGCTAGTCTTACGCCATGACTGCTATTGTTTCATCGGTCTTTCGGCTTATTAAGTTTCTACATAGTGGAAATATCATTACAATAGATCAGTTAACTTATTTTTCGTCCAACCCATCCTCTGCTAAGAGTATTCAACATGTTGGTAAAACCGCTATCCCTTACAAGGATGTTGGGGTAGAATTAGTTAAAGATTTTGGTTTACTCAGAACTTTTTCATTTCCTCCTCCCAACGTACCATCTCCTTTCATGACTATTCATATTATTTCATTAGAATACATTGTTCTTGACGATCCTTGGATCGTTCCATTCGATTCCGAGGTGGACTCTTTCGGTGGTGCCATGCCTTTGAGTCCCTTTGAAGTTGCTTATCAGGCTGTACAGTCGTTTTCTGACTCAAGTTCAACCAATCTTGATCTAGTGAATGTGATCCATGGAGAATCACTTTCAATCTCAAATTCAAATTCAACAACTTTTTCTGAAACTGTTCACACTGATGAGAAAATTCGGGAACTTTTGTCTGTTGATGCGTTACCATGGGAAGATCTTCATCATCGATCTTCATTTTTACCTGAGATTGATCATTTTGAGAATGATTTTTCATCTATTTTTATTGCTGAATATATCAAAGAACTACAGAATCCATTGAAACATCCTGATTTTGAACAAAATTTAGCAAATATTTCGCGAATGGTTCCTATCGACATTTCAATCAAACCTGGGATTGTTGAAAACATTCACATAGGTGCTTCTTGTACGGACACTGAAGTCAAAACATATAAAGCCCTATTTCAATAATTTTGTGACGTGTTTGCCTGTATCTATGAGGAAATGCCAAGAATTCATCCTTCAATTGTTGTTCATGAGATCAAAACTTACCTGGATGCTAAACCTGTCCGGCAACGTTTGCATCAGATACACCCACGAAAAGTTGCTGCTATCAAAATAGAAGTTGAGAAATTACTTAAAGTAGGTTTCATTTATCCAATTCCTTTAACGGATTGGGTATCGAATATTGTTCCAGTTACTAAAAAACAAGGGACAATAAGAATATGTATTGACTATAGGGATATCAATCGTGCTTGTCCCAAGGAAAATTATCCAACACCCTATATCGATCAAATTATCGATGATTGTGCCGGCATTGAAATTTTCTCCTTTATGGATGGCTTTTCCGGTTACAATCAAATTAACATTCTACCTACCAATCAACCAAAAATGGCATTCAGCTGTCCATGGGGGACATTTTCTTATTTCAAGTTACCTTTTGGATTGAAAAACGCTGGAGCAACTTTTCAAAGGGCTATGTCTTATGCGTTTCATGACATCAAGCACATTGTGCAGCCTTATCTCGATGATTTACCTACCCATTCTTTACGTAGAGCCGACCAACTCACTCATTTATGAGCAATTTTTATGAGATGTAGGCATTATCGGATTAGGCTGAATCCACACAAGTGTGTTTTCTGTATAGAAATGGGTCATTTACTGGGATTTGTTGTATCCAAAGTCAGCATTCGTGTCGATCCTTCGAAGGTCGAAGCATCGTCAAATTACCACCTCCTTCAACTCTTTGCCTACTCTAGAGTTTGCAAGGGAAAGCAAACTTTTTACATCGTTTCATTCCTAACTATGCCGAGATTACAAAAGGTTTCACCCAGTTGTTGAAACAAAACACTCCATTCTTTTGGGATGAGATAGTTGACAAATCTTTCGATGCACTTAAACACGCGTTGACCCATGCACCATTATTGCATCCTCCCAACTACAACCAGGATTACTTCTTGTACCTCGCCGCTTCCCATTCCATCATTGTGATGGTTTTAGTTCAACAGGATGAATTATAGAGTGAACGCGTGATCTATTATCTTAGTCGGACTCTGACTCTGACTAAGTTAAAATATTCACATGTGGAGAAACTGGCCTTAGCAGCAGTACAAGTTGTTCAACGATTTCGTCATTACATTTTGTTACGCAAAACCATGGTCATTTCTAACTATAACCCTATGCAATACATTTTGACTAAACAATTTCTAGGGGGCAAGTATTCCAAATGGATTGTCATCCCGCAGGAATTTCACTTGGAATTTGAAAAGGCCAAGTCAAAGAAGTCTTTGGTTTTTGTGGAATTGATGTGTGACTTCCCTCGTGCTGATACCGAAATGTGGCGGAAGAACCCATTGTGGATGAATCCTTGTTCCTTATCAACGCTGTTGATCCATGGTATGGAGATATCATTGTCTATCTCTAGACCCAATCTTTTCGGCCTAACATCCCATGATCTCAGTGCCGGAAAATACGCTTCCAATCCCAACCGTACACTATTATTGGAGATACTCTTTATTGTTGTGGGGTGGATTCTATTTTCCGCCGTTGTCTCACTCATGACGAGGTTCAAAAGGTTCTTAATGACTGTCACTCTGGAGCGTGTGGCGGTCATATGTCTGGGTATGCCACAACCCAAAAGATCTTGCGCGTTGGCTATTTTTGGCCATCCTTATTCCAAGGTTGTATCACTATAGTCCAGAAATGCCACAATTGCCAAATTTTTTATCATAAGATGCGTGCTCCCCTTGCTCCTCTCCACCCTATAATTGCCATCGGTCCATTCACAAAATGGGGTATCGATTTTATTACATGTAACCCTCACTCAATCGGGGGGCATGCGTATATCATCCTTGCGGTAGATTATTTTACCAAGTGGGTTGAGGCGATGCATATATTTTCGGCAGACGGAAAAACTGCTGCGATTTTCTTTTTCAATCATATAATTGCTAGGTTTGGTGTTCCTCAAGCGATTATCACTAACCATGGGAGTCATTTTCGAAACATCATGATGACTGAACTAACAGATCAGCTTGGCCTGCGTCACGATAGTTCCACTCCATATTACCCACAGGCAAATGGTCTCGTTGAAGCAATCAACAAAGTTCTAGTCACCATGATCCGACGAACCATTGGGATTCATAGGTCGAATTGGCATAACATGTTATTTTCAGCGCTTTGGGCATACCGAACCTCAATCAAAACATCAACAGGTTTTACTCCCTTTCAACTGGTTTATGGTTTAGAGACAGTATTACCCATTGAATGTGAAATCTCGTCATTACAAATTGTCGTACAATTATTACCAACCGCTTCCGAAGAGGAAAAACATTTATTATACTTAGCTCAATTAGATGAGGATTGACATGATGCTGCATTAGCTATCGAAACTCATGCCAAAAGAATTAAAGCTCGATATGATCGGAATGTTATACCCCACAATTTTTTGGAAGGAGACCTAGTCTTACTTTACGATCAAGCAAACGATAAGCTAGGGGCTGGCAAATTTGTACCCATGTGGCATGGTCTGTATATTGTTAAGTGAAAGCTGGCAAAAGGGGCCTATGAATTAGAAGATTTTGACGGTGTCTCTTAAGGCAAACCTAGGAATGGGCTTTATCTAAAGCGATATTATGCTTAAAAATTAGTGTGGAGATTTTTTAGACTAGTCTCTTTCTAAGTTTGGTGTGTTTTTAGATTAGGAATGCGGGCTTTACTTCAGAGAGTGTTTTTCATCATTATTCCTGCTTATCTTGATTTTACTCTTGATATTGCAGATGTCGACACCTCTCCAAACATACATCAGTTTTGCTGATGGCGCTTGTCATAGTACACGGAACACCTCTTCCATAGCTTGGGTTATCTATTCACCCTCTGATGAGTTAGTATCTATGCATGGGGTAAGCCTCGGTCAAAAAACAAACAACATTGCATAATACAGTGCAGTGATTGAGTTATTATCTAAATCCATTTCTTTTGGAATTCAGAGTTTGATTGTTAGATTAAATTCGGAACTCATTGTATTACAACTTAATAGAGTTTATGCCATTAGAAATCCAGTGTTATTATGATTATTTTTGAGAGTCTGTCTCTTAGAACAAGAATTTGATTACATCGAATATCAGCATATTCCAAGATATTTAAATACATTAGCAGATGCAGTTGCTTCTCGAATGTTAAATAGACATTTGCATTAAATCAAATAGTAAATTTAAAAACATCCCACAACATGTTTTGCAAGATAACCAATAATAGTAATATAGCATAGCATAGAAGTGTGTCGAAATATACATCGTCTTCGATCATAGGTTGAAAAACACCTTATGATTGGCAAAAATGATAGCACAAAAAGTCTAAAAATGAATCTACAAGGCAATCATCCTATCACTGGTGATGAATGCGATAAGACACCACTGCTCGGGCCACCCTACAAAGGAACCTCCTAAAAGGTTCTGGGACCCCAATCACATAGTGCTATAGCCTAAGGGGAATGTCATCTATGCTAGTCTCCAGAATATCTGTTGTCAAGCACTCTAGATGACCCTCCAATTTGGCCAAGGTCTCTACTGATTGGTCCTGTGGGGCCAGTGCTACAGCAGTTGGCTGTCTTCGATCATAAGGCTGGAGAGTGGCTGGTCATTGTGGACCCACATCTGCATTTAAAAAATTTTTACTATTAGCTTTGGATCAATTATCACCAATCCATCTGCAGTGTCGTTATGTGTTCAAGAGGTCTGTGCAAATAAACCATTCACCTACAAAATATCTGTCATACATCATTGACCATCCATGAGTTAGTTCTTGCCAAATATATTTCTTCAGACTTGATCTATGATTTCGTGTTGTGGGCTTGCCTATGACGGATCGCTTTCTATCGACTCTGACTCATTATCTAGAAAGATGATCAAGAAATCGTCAGTACCTTGGAATCGGCATGCCTCAATGGTAGATTTCTCGCCTTTGATGACAGGTTGCATCATTGACCTTCGATCAAAGGATTCTGTGACATGTTCGACATCGACTCATTCATTCACATTTCATGGATTGTACTGAGTACTTTGAGGGCCATTGACATTACTGGTGGTTCCTCTCACACTTGTTAGCAGTTTACATCATTGACTGGTAATCAAGTGGTTTCTACCATTTTCGACTTCGACACATTCATTCACATGGATAGAATCGTACTAGTTTGAGAAGTAGAAATAAAGAACTGGATCTAGTTTCCACCATCCAGGCTACGAGGAATTTTGTTATCATTATATAGTGGACTATTCATAAACAGATGGCTATGCCCATACTGTGTCCATATGTTTCTACTTGTGATGTAATACAAAATCATTCATGTATCAGAACAGTTTTAGATAGTTCTTAATCAGTTTTGATCTGAGTATGGGAATGCCTACCTCAGCGATGATATTTTCACATGTATATATTTTGTTGAATGTTTTTACAGGTTCTGACCGGGGTATCCACAGGAAGATCCTTGAAATGATAAATTCCTTCACTCTTCTTAGATGATCAAAAATTATCCTCATCTATTACAGACGTTCCACTTTAGGGGGCAATCTATTACACAAACAATTGTCACCATGACTTTCTACAGTTTGTGTGAGTCCATCACCACTCATACATACCTCCTTTGCAAGTCTTAAGCCTCAACCCTTCATGTCAAACCTTGAAAATGGGAGAAAGACCTTAAAAATATCTTAAATCCTAGTTTCACACTTTCTCTTAGCATTGCTTGCGGTGCCGCACCCAATGGTCATGTCCCCTATGAACCTGACCACTTTATCTGTTAAGTGATGGGTGCGAACCCCTGTAAAAGTTAAAAAGGCGTGAGTTCGCTCTTAAAAACTCACCTTGGGTCACTTTTGGACGCTTCTAGAAGGAATATTACACTGGCAAGTCCACTCCACCTTGGTTCATCCATTCCATAACTAAGGGAGCTAACTCCATGATATGAGGTGCTTATCCCATTGAAGGAGGAAATTATCCCTTCAATGGTGGACCTACAACTTCCTCCATTTGCACTATAAATTCAGGCATTGGGCTGGTTGTAGGAGAGGTTAAAAGCTGAAGATTCTTGAGGGTAAATGCTACTGGAAATTAGACTTCCTTTTTGAGCTTGTGAGAGGAGAGATCACATACCTTTCATTTCATTTGGGAAGTGAGTGAGGCTTGTCAAAGTAGAGGAGACTCCTGTTGGACCCTGGAAAGAGCTTGTGCAACATCAAGGCAAAGGTTGTAAGGTTCTTTTATTCATAAAATTAATACAATCAAGTTTGTTTTTCTCAATGAATTGTCTCTAATGGTTTATTTTATGAGCTCTTTGATCTTCATAATGAACATGTTTTATTATAGTATCTATGCAGGTGTTCTTTGATGTGTGTTTGTTTGTGTATGCAAGTTATTAAAAGGGAATTGCTTGAAGCTGTTGAAACAAAGCTACCACAAACAAGCATTGGACCGAGGTAGGATCTATTACACCTCTTAGTTTTCATTTATGAATTGAAACATGTTTAGAGAAAAGTATATTTGCTTGTGCTGCTTGTTGCTATATATCATGCGATACTAGGGAGATCGATCTTGTCCACAAGAATGATTTATCCAGCCAACAACAGCATCTGACTACACTTTGGTGTGCTAATCAAAGTTCCATTCAACTATGCAAAGATCCATTCCAACATCAGCGCAACAAACACATTGAACTACACATGCACTTCATCAGAAATCTCATTCGTGACCATGTTCTTGAAGTGAAATATTGTTCAACTGATGATCAAGTTGTAGACATCTTTACGAAGGTTCTCATAGAGGCGAAGTTTACTAAAATTTGATTTATTGTTGGAGTTCAGGAAGTGACACTAAGGGGGGATAGACTCTAATGCCTCCTTCCTTCTCCTATTGTGTCATATTTGTACATCCTTCAATCCTTTCTCAAGTTTTTCTTAAGGGGGGATGTTAGGATATTCCGACACATAGGAAATAGTTAAGTATAACTTGGTCTATTGTAGAGTTAGGTAAAATGTATTTCCTTACTATGTACTTTTGTAACTTACAATCTGACGATCACGTTATGTTCTAGACATTAAGTGATTTGACAGTTCATTCTCTCCTCAGTATTACTGACACTTGATCTGTGTCTTAACACCCGATTGGCCCATGATCTCTATATAAAGATCATGGAGGGTCATTTGTAGGGTGATTGTTCATGAGAGAAGTTTATGTAAATTTTCTTTCTTTTATTAATAAATTGCCTAAAGTGGCCACGTTGGCTTAGGCAGTGGACTTCTTCCCTCTTTGATGGTTTTAACCACGTTAAGAATATTGGTGTATTGATTTGTGATATGTTTGTGAGCGGTGTCCTTTAGTGTTTTATCTAAGGAACCTACCCTGTAAATTCCTACAAATTTATGCAGATCCATTGTTTCACTTGGCACTTCTATAAGAATAATATGCTTCTGAATTGGTAAGATTAGTTTCTCTTGCTGCAACATTCATTATACAATTCTCATGATTGAAGCATTGCCTTAATAATTGGGATTGAGAATTTTTAATTGATGAATTTTGAAATGTTGTTGGCTCAGTATATTTTGTGATTCCATTTCATAAACATGTCATATTTATTATATTTACTGATGAAGGGAGGCATATTCTTCCCTCAGTTACCTTGCTATACGTAAGATAATACTCATACTCTTATATGTGATTTTTATAATAGAAGCATGATACTTTTGTGGCTATGATATCAAGAGTTAATAAGTGGATCTTATTTAACATAATCTAGGAAATCAAATAGGTTGATCTAGCTTAACGTTCATACATGGCATTATGGTGTAATTTATGTCCAGACTTACTTAGAGCTCTTGTATAAGTATGAAAATATCACATGCTATCATCTTTTAAACTTAAGAGGAAATGTGTTTTGGAATTGGTTTTAAGAAAAAGTCATCCTTTAATTCTTATATGATATTGTTCTATTGAAATAGATGAAGGAACATGATTACATGATAACTAAGTTAATAACGTTACAAAAAAAAAAATAGTATTAGTCATTAATGTGAACTCTACTTCTCTATATTATTGATGGTTGTAAGGTAGGACCATACAATTTCCGATCTACAATTAATTTTTAAGTCCTTCTTATGAGAAAATCAAACTAGGGTTTAGTTTTCTTTATTGATATAACTTTGGATATAGATCTAGGCTTGAATAAAAGGGGAGTAGATCTTTTTCCAAAATGGTATCCATTGAATTAGGGTTTATAGATAAAGGCCTATAGGTTAGCCTGAATTGAACTGACATATTTTTGAGGTTTCTCTTTCACCCATTTATTTGATCCCATGTTGACTTTAAATAGGTTTATATTCATAAGTACCTCTAATGATTTAATTATTTCACATTTTATCCAAGGAAAATTTTAGGTGCAAAATTTCGTTAATTGGATATTTTTTGAACATTTTTCAAAAAATAATTTGGCCATTTGGTTGAAAATTCACCTACTTTTTACATATATATGATTAAATGGATGATATTCACCAAAAAATTACCAATTTTAATAGTAAATTACATTTTTTATTATTGAATATTCGCCTACATTCTATATGTATGACTCTTCAAACTTGAATATTCGCATATAATACTATATATACAAGTAATATCTTAATCCTTAAAAAATACCCTAATTTTTATCCATGATTTCATCATTAAGTATGTACACAAAATATCTCAACAATATAACAATTATGACAATAGGATCATGAAGAGACAACCAATATAAGGAACACAAGAGGTTACCCTGGCAAACCAATATTGGGGAAAAGCCCAACGACATTTTCAATAGATAAAATCTTCATTTCAATAAAGATGCATCTTAGTCAAACACTAGGCCAAACCTACTCCATCTTCCATCCTAGTCAAGTCATATTCCCATAGAATTTGGTATGATTGGGTCTTCCTTCTTCTATCCACAGAGTTCAGTTCTTCCATAGAGATTTGTTCATCACAAAGATTTATCCATCTAAAACGTTCATCTGTCACAAAAAGACGAGGATCACATAGATTCATCCATCAAAAGGATTCTTCCACATATATAAATAGGATTTTCTTCATAAGTGCAAGAACTAGAGAGATACCTTTCTCTATTCTTCCTTCCTCATCTACTTCACTTGATTACATAGAACACTTGCTTAGATGATCCAAGTTACTCTTGAACAAAAGATGTGTGAATTGCATTTTGAAGATATTGAGTCACTCTTTTTTTATAGTGATATATTAGGCCAAATGGATGCCTTGCATGACTAAGCTGACTTGAATACTTTAAGGACCGACTTGACTATAAGGAGGCTAACTTGGCTCATTTTGGAGCAAAAATTTCTAATTTTAAAAAATTATAATTTCTTCTTTTGAGCATGAAGAACATGCTATATAATTTTTCTTTTGACCTAAGCATGAAGAAAATAATTTACAAATATAGCAAGGACAAAAATAATAATTATGAAGACTAATCATAGTTACAAAATTCAACAAAATAAAGGTTTCAATTATTTTCTGTTTCCAAATTATTCCTTTCCCACTAGAAACTCTACCTTGGGGATAAAATATTTTCCATATCAAGTTAGTTATTGAAAATTTTGTTAGTGGCATGGAAATCTATTATAATTTTAAGATGAATCTAATTTAACCTTCATTCTCCCCTTTCTTACTGACTCAACAGGGTTTGGAATTTCAAGAAAGACATGGATCTTTTGTGTTGTTTGGTGTATTTCTTTTCCTTAGGTTGGAATTCAAAGTGTTTAATAAATTTATTCTTCAATTCATTCCATTAGAATGTTTCTCCATGTGACCCTTCAATTTTAGACCATTTATCAAGTAGGTCATGCAATCTATCTTGGAACATATGTGGCAAAACTATTTCATCCCTATAGCAAATCCTTTTTCATTCAATTTCACACTAGTTTATATGTTCTATAGGATCACATCATGGCTTAAAATTTGGAATATTTGCCTATATTAATATATTCTTTCCTCAAAATCACTAAAGAAATAATTTTGTTTTGGTCATCCAAGTTTGAAGTTTACAACCATGATTATCCCACCATCACACCACTTGTTTGGTAAAAGTTTGGATACGACTTTGTATTCTTCCTTGGTCTCTAACAATCTTAGGTACCTTGTCGATATGATTCAATGAAGACTTATGTTTGTTGAATTTTAAAGGAGTACTTGACCAAAACGCTAGGTCTATTGCGACTAATGCCATATTTTGGTTTAACTACCTTTCATAGAGGAGGGGTATTGCTTTGATATAAAAGAAAGTTCAAATCCATACATATAGTTCAACATTTGAGTTTTGGCCAATGGATAAAGGAAAACTAGCTAAACCTCACTTATAGCATTTTGTTCAACATTATCCCTATCTTCATGGATGACTTGATAGAGTTGTTTGGATTTTTGTATCCCAAGTTCCTATATAGTGCTTCCCTTATTGTGGGTCAAGGGGAATGATAATTTTTCTATTATTTCCATTAAGATTATTATTTTCATATTCCAAGGAAATAATTTCTTCAATTTTCAACGATGGGGTCATCCAACAAATGATAGATAAGTAGTTATTTATTCAACCACTTCAACTACTTTAAAGTCGATGAAATTTTGTGTACCCATTATTGTGATTTGAATATTATTAAAAGTACAAAAGGGCTCCAAGAATATTTGATATGCTAACTTGAAGTAATTTTTAGTTCTTTCAAATGTGAAATTTCCAAGTTTTTCCCAAGTATATTGTGAGAGAATATCAACTTGAGATCCAAATTTGACTATGACCTGACTTATCATATGGTCATTTATTTCTAAGTCAACTTGTGGGTTATGATATTCATAGCTATTTTCTTGATATAGCTAGTGAAAGTTCTTGAATTCTCATTGATCCTCTTTGCACCCTCTTAATATATTTAGTAATTCAATTAGTTGATTAACTTATTGATTTTTTTAGTAATTCTAAGAAATACTCAAGGATGAAGTATTTACTCATGATTGTATTATGACTTTTTTGGTTAGTAAATTTGTCATATTCTTTGGTTGTTTCTCTCATGAGTCTTCCTAATATTCAGTGTTTGTATAAAGGGTGTTGGGACTTGCTAACTATCATACTACATATTCCATATAAGATATTTTGTCTTGTTTGGTCCCAAATCTAGTGATGGCATACATAATGTTCCTTTCTAACTAATTTTTTAACTAAAAATATTTAAACTTATATACCTCTTAATGTACATACCATATATATATTCCTTGATAGGGTGACTATATCACAAAAGGGGGTGGGGGATGGGTTGGCACCACCCCACCAAGCCAAGGGGTTGGGGGACATGGAAGTATGCCCCCATAACCATGCTTTAATGACTCCTCACTCATTAAGGCTGCCTCATGTAAATTGATCATTGGCCACTTGAAGCAACAACAGATTACACCACTTGCATTGATGTTTGGTGACCTTGCCAGGTCCGTCAAGGCATGGATTGTGCGAAGTTTATTCATCTCCTCATGTCATTCTAGTGCAAGGCTAAAAACCCGCACATACCCACAGTATGCATACAAATGCACAAATACATTGTCCTAGGAATTTAACTCTACAATGGAGTCAAATCTTCATACATAAAATGGTTAAGGCCCTTTAAACAGTTCCTTTGTATCGGAACTCAATCACCCCTCCAAACCTCCTATCAGGGCTTTAAACAACTCTCAATCTTTTATATAAGATTGTATTAAGGCCTTCCCTCTAATTCCTCTATCGGAACTTTGAACCCCATCTAAACCTTAATTAAGCATTTTTAAACCCATCGGCGCATCTATAAATAGATATCTCATAAAAAACTTTCCTTCGAGCAATTTCTTTATAAAACCCTTTACAAAGGGAAATGTATGTAAATATTACTTTTTCCACCCTTTTGTATGGATTTTTCTCGGATTTTGAGGTTAAACCTCATCACAATCACTATCGCCTATCTTTCATGGCCTTACCACATATGTGGTTCATCACTCCTCCGACTTCCGATATGTGACTATCAAAGTCATTAACATAACATTTAAATACTCAGCGCAACAAAGGGATTACCTTAAACTTCTACCAAACCAATATAAAGTGGACTTCAAAGTTTATATATTGTGACTCAAGCGACGTCGTGTCCATTTATCCATTTCCCTTTGTATTATTGCAAGCCTCTTTCCATTGTTGATTCCTGATCTTCTGATACCTCTGATCTTCACTTCCGCGATATGCGATGGCCGATTTAATCGTGACCGTCGATCGAGATCACGATCCGATGGTCGACGATTAATTGTGTGATCACAATCGCTTTATTCCAAAGGCTCAATCCATTCCTTATTGCAATGGTTTTCGTCGATGCGACTTAATCTCGACCGTTAGTCTTTCAGATCTAACAGCTGCTGAGCAGTACCACTCCATTTCTATGCTCTTCACTTGTGTTTTTTTACGCCTTTTCTTTAGTTTTCTCCGTGGTTCTGGCTTTTCCAAAGGATCCTGTTCTTCACTATTTTCGCTGTAACTCCCTCTTGAGCCGATTCCTCAGCGAATTCTCAACTTATTCAATGGATTCTAAGAACCCTTATGATTCCTCTGAATCATTCTCTCCTTCGTGCATTCTTCAAAACTTTGTTTGCAATCTACTGTAACAGAACCTACAAGTTCCACCATAATTAATCACAAAACACGCGACTCACACTTTCTGACATAGTCAAGAATAAACTCTGAATATATATTAATGTAAAAAAAATATTACATTCGAGACACCTCGGTCTCACACAGGCCTGATTCTCAACATTTGTGGCCTCCTTTGACTCTGTCCGTAGGCTTACATATATTATGTTTGTCTCACTCTCTATTAATTGAATGTGTAGGTTCAATATTTATAAGAATACATTGGATCGAATCACTATGAAGGATCTGATCACATCCTTTCCTTGAATCACTCAACTAAAGCCCTAAAGCTCACTATAGAATACATATGGAAAATTACATTAATTAAGTCTTCTAGAGACTTATCCATTCCATCTTTTTCTTTGTTTTAAAACAGAAAAGTCCCTTTATTCATCTCAATGGTCCACGTCCTCTCTTATCTAATTAAATCACTAAAAGTCCTAAATTACATTAACTTGAGACTTAGGAAAACTATTTCCTAAAAATACATGACCCCTATGTCTACTATTTGCAATAATTTTCCCTTAGGTGAATGCTCCTACATCATACTCCCAAAGTAGAAAGTATTCATGATCTCCTGATCATGTGTCTTTTGATCTTTGTCTTCCTAGATCCCACACTTTGTTCTATAATTTTCCACATGCTTTGTTCCCTTGTTGCTATTGCACTTTTGTTGTCTTTTTCTCCATTTTCTGCTTCTTGTCAATCAGATTCAAGTTCTTATTTATCTTGCTTCCTGCTGCTAGCATTTTCCTCCATTTGGTCTGCTTCATCATCAACTGCCACTTTTCTTCAATTTATGTTTCTAGTACATCTTTGGACTAGTCCATATTCTGGTTCTTACTTATGTCTCCTTCTCTTTGCTTCAGTTTGTTGTTGTTGTCTTCTATGCTAACTCTAACTTTACTTGTTGTGACTCCTATGCTGACTTTAACATTGTTTGCTTCAACCTTTGCCTGGGTTGCTTTGTTGACTTCTCTTTTACTTGCTCCAAATTTTGGTTTTCTTGCTACCTCCTTATCATCCTTACCCTCTTTCACAATTGGATCATGACTATTCAGCACTTTCTCCAGCAAATTAATTTCTCTATTCCATGGATTGAGTTCTTCCATAAAATTCTCTTCTTTCATCTTTATTTGGTTGTTCATTCGTGCCAAATATCCTTCAGCATCTACAACAAAACCTGCATTCATAACGCACTTGTTAAAATAAAAAAATACAAGGTTGTTGTGCCTTGTTTTCCTTTGGCAACAATTCAGCTTGTTGCACTGTTTCTTTCTCCTCTGTCAGCACATCAGTATGTTGATTTGAATTCTCAAAAGAATTCATGAGATTGTCCATTAGTCTCTCTTCCACACCATCTGCCCTAATTATGTCTTCTTGCCCTTGTCCACCATAGTGAACTTCTTCTTTTGTAATCGTACTGTCATACTCCGAATTTTCCAGCAAATATTCCAACAGTGCAATTTCTTTGTGATACTTTGCAGGTGTTTCATCACCACTTATGTTTCCTACATTTATACACAAATTATTAGTTTGGAAATCATAAGGTTCAATAGTCTCAATTGTTGCCTCACATTTCAGCTCTTCAAACTGAACTTCATCTTCTTCTTCCACAAGAACTTGTTCCTGTGTTGTCACATCTTCACACATCCATGCATTGTTAAATTCCTTCTGCTATAATAAATCACTGTTTCTCTCATTTAAGAGACATTCTTCATCCTCCTTTACTTCAAAGTTTTTATCTTCTAAAAGATATTTCCTTATACTTCTGACAGTTTCAACAGATTGCTCTACAAAACACACTTTTACTAGTGTTCTTTCTCCCTCTGCTAAGTCTTTTGCATGGACTTCTTCCTTCTTAACATCTTTCAGTAGATGTCCTTCTTCCTCAATAGCTTTCGTGGCTATTTCCATTGTGCCTATCATCATGGTGAACTAATGATCCTTTACTATGTTTTCAGCTAACATGGTTTCTTCTTCTTCAATACATTTTGCCTTGTTGTCCCTCTGTAACTCTTCTCCAAGAGCTATCCTTGTCTCACCTTTTGCATTATCATTCTCCTTCATTTGCTTTTCATCAATAACATTAATCAAACTTATTTGATTACCTTACTGAGACATAATTCCTTCATTCTTCATGAGGATAAGATCCTGATTCCTCATCTCCATGATAGCTTCTATAGACTCAACCATAGACCTTTTCTTCTGTATCTAGTCAACTTCCTCCTCTTGTGAAAAGTTTTCTTTGTCACCTTTTTCTTCTAGATCTTCATCTCCTCTGAAGATATCTTCAAAAGGCTGCTTTTCTCCTACAATATCTGCCATCATACACAAACTATCAGTTTTAAAATATAAGACCGTATGTTCTCACTTGATGGTTCAGCCATCATATCTCCTTGCTGTTCCAAATCATTCATATGATTCAGAAATTCTTTGATAGTCTCCTCTTCAATCTCTTCAAGCCCTTCACTTGGTTGCGTGACATCTTTCTCTTGTTGTATATGAGATCTATCTATCTCATCTTTTTCCATAACAGAATTTAGATTCTTCTAGTCTTCTTCCTCCTTTATGACAATATTAGCCAATTGTCCTTCTTTACATGTTTCACCTGCATACATACACAAATTGTCAGTTTTAAAATCATTAGACCCCTTGGCTTCACTTGAAGTTTCAGTCTTCAAGTCTTCATCTTCACTTTCTCCCATAAATTCTCCGTGTTCTGGTTCACAAATGGACTCTTCCATTTCTAACTCAACTTCCTTGAGTTTTTCCTTCAACCACTTTACTTGCATTTGTTGTAGACTTCTATATATTTCATGCCACTTCACTCGATTTTTCTTCAAGACCCAACCTAGTATCTAGCTTTTCTCAAGCATTCTCCTTAATGCATTGAGTTGTTCTTTTAACTCTGCAACTTCTTTGTCAATTTCTTCTTGACTCGTCTTCTTGCCATTTTCCTTGGCATCCTTCTTCTCATATCTTCTGTTGTGGCTTCTCTTTGAACCTCTGCTATGACTATCAGTAGTCATCTTATTCTCATCTATCTTCATGAGTTCCTTTACAACAAGCCTCTGCAACAACTAGTCCTCCTTGCTGTAATCTTACCTCACTAAGTTCTCCTCACTCAATCTTTTGGTAAGTATAGGTCCTCTGTCTAGAACCTCTTCTTGAGCAACACCTTTGCTCCTTCTAGGCTTCTACAACCTCTCACTCTCTCTTGAGAACACTTCAGTTGTCCTCCTTGTCGAATTTCTTGTTGGATTCTTCAAGTTCACTGCCACTTTTCTATCAAAGTATTCTCCTTACTCTATCTTGAAGAATACATATGTTCTCTTCTCACAGCTTCTCTTGTTTTCACCTGTGTATTAGTATAAAAACACAGATTCTTCATTTGAAACATAACACATTACCTCACCTACAAATCTCAGCATGATCTTGTTTCACCCATTCTTCTGCACTTTGAATGGATTGTCCTCTAAGTCCTCTTCCTTCAGAACTTGCATTAAATAATCTTGCTTTCTCTTTCCTTCAAGGAATCCTCTGTTCCTTCTATTCCAAACCTCTTCTGGAACTACTATAGTCTTCCAAGAACTTCAAAGTTCCCCTTACAGTCTTCTACTGTAGTCTAAGCACATTACCTTCTTCAGTGTGCAACCTCCTTTTCATAGAAATCTTTCCCTACTCTGATTTCAAACTTGCTCTCGTTACAGGTCTGCTCTGATACCACTAATGGTGCAGGGCTAAAAACCCGCACATACCCATAGTATGCATACAAATGCACAAATACATTGTCCCAGGAATTTAACTCCACACTGGAGTCAAATCTTCATACATAAAATGGTTAAGGCCCTTTAAACATTTCCTTTATATCGGAACTCAATCACCCCGCCAAACCTCCTATCAGGGCTTTAAACAACTCTCAAGATTTTATATAAGATTGTATTAAGGCCTTCCCTCCAATTCCTTTATCGGAACTTTGAACCCCATCTAAACCTTAATTAAGCCTTTTTAAACCCATTGGCACATCTATAAATATATATCGCATAAAAAAAATTCCTTCGAACAATTTCTTTATAAAACCCTTTACAAAGGGAAATGTATGAAAATCTTACCCTTTTCCACCCTTCCGTATGGCTTCTACACAGATTTCGAGGTTAAACCTCATCACAATCGCTATCGGTTATCTTTCCTGGCCTTACCACATATGTGTTTCATCACTCCTCCGGCTTCCAATATGCGACTATCAAAGCCGTTAACATAACATTTAAACACTCGGCACAACAAAGGGATTACCTTAAACTTCTACCGAACCAATATAAGACGGACTTCAAATTTTATATACTGTGACTCAAGTGACGTCAGGTCCGCTCATCCATTGCCCTTTTTATTATTGCGAGCCTCTTTCCAACACCAATTCCCAATCTTTTGATACCTCTGATCTTCGCTTCTGCGATATGCGATGGTCGATTTAATCACGACTGTTGATCAAGATTGCGATCCGACGGTCGACGATTAATCGCGTGATCGCAATCGCTCTATTCCAAACGCTCATTCCAGTCCTTGTTGCAATGGTTTCCGCCGATGCGACTTAATCTCGACTGTTAGTCTTTCATATCTAACGATTGCTAAGCATTACCACTCCATTCCTCCGCTCTTCACTTTACTTGTGTTTTTTTATGCCTTTTCTTCAGTTTTCTTTGTGGTTCTGGCTTTTCCAAAGGATCCCGTTCTTCAGTGTTTTCGCTGCAACTCCCTCCTGAGTTTATTCCTTAGCAAATTCTCAACTTCTTCAATGGATTCTAAGAACCCTTATGGTTCCTCTAAATCATTCTCTCCTGTGCGCGTTCTTCATAACTTTGTCTGCAATCTACTGTAACAGAACCTACAAGTTCCACCATAATTAATCACAAAACATGTGACTCACACTCTCTAACATAGTCAGCAATAAATTTTGAATATATATTAATGTAAAAACAAATATTACATTCGAGACACCTCAGTCTCAAAAAGTCCTGATTCTCAACATTTGTGGCCTCCTTCGACTCTGCCCGTAGGCTTACATATATTCTGTCTATCTCACTCTCTATTAATTGAATGCATAGGTTCAATATTTATAAGAATACATTGAATTAGATCACTATGAAGGATCTGATCACATCCTTTCCTTGAATCACTCAACTAAAGCCCTAAAGCTCACTATAGAATACATATGGCAGATTACATTTAATTAAGTCTTCCAGAGACTTATCCATTCCATCTTTTTCTCCTTTTTAAAATAGAAAAGTCCCTTTATTCAGCTTGATGGTCCACGTCCTCTCTTATCTAATTAAATCACTAAAAGGCCTAAATTACATTAACTTGAGACTTAGGAAAACTATTTCCTAAAAATACATGACCCCCTATGTCTATTATTTACAATGATTTTCCCTTGGGTGAATGCTCATGCACCACATTCGAACCTCTTCCCCAATGCCATTATGCTCATTTGGATCATATGGTTATCATCTCTTTTTATCTACATCCTCCTTTAAGTAGTCAGGAAACTCAATCTGCGAGCACTGACCGACCCACTTCTGTGAGCCTTGTCTAGGCCTAGTTCAGTCACTCTTGATTCTCAGCCTCTATTCCATAATTTACAGGTTTACTCCTGCCAGTTGGATACTCACAAGCACCTTTCAACTGATTTTCTAGCACACTAGTTTGGCATTGTTGTTTCCTTCTCCAAGTTGAATTGTAGCACATGCAATAACTTCTAATGTAGTTCTTGGTGCATGAATGTGGATAATCCTTTTGGGCATTGGACCTCTTCAACGGGCGCCTTTGTTATCTCTTGTTTTCATTCCTTCTATTGTTTGGTTTTCATTTATGATTTAGTCCATATCACTAACTTTATTCTAGCCATCCTTTTTGCTAAGCTACCTTCCTTCATCTCTCGTTTAGCACTTGTGGGATTGAGATTATTCTCTGGTTTATCTAATACATACTTGTGATTTCTCCGGTTCATCCCTTCACCCGCCATTCAATTTTCCCTTTCTCCTCCAACTCTCCCTCTTTGTGGTATGTTGTATGACTTTTCCTCCCTGGATATTTGTCTTTATCAAACCTCCTACCATCTAATCCTTTTACCTCCTCAAATTTATTCTCACTCGGTCAACCACTTGTTACCCTCTCCCCATGACATATTTCTCTTATCTCCTTGTCATGGCCTTTGCCATGCTTTGTTAGTATGCACGTGTTTGTTGAAGGGAGATTTATTATTAAGAGTATACTTCTTGGGTTCACTATCATACCCAACACCATTTGGAAGAGACAACTACTAGGTTACGAGACATTACTCTTGGCCCCATTCAAGAAGAGATAGGTTGCATGGAATGTGAGGGAGCCTTTGCATGATAGTAGCTTTCAAACACCGAGGTTCTTGCTAATTTGGCTAACTAGGAATCGGATGTAGGACACACATTAGGCCACTTCAACTAGTACATGTACACTACTCATTTATACAAGCATTTGAAGTTTCTCCTCTGTTGTATTCTAATAGATCAGTCAAGCATAACTCTAACATCCTTCAATATTTGGAGCATATTTGACATCATTTAAGGGAATTCGACGGCTATTTGGACTGAATTGAGCAACACTTGGGTATCTCTCCTCCAACTAGTAGAAACCCAAAAAACAATGAAGACCCAATTCAGGTTGTTGCCACAATCTCTTATCCATCTTCTTATCTTATACCATGATCCAAATCAATTTGAATTTTGAGCATAGATTTTGTCCTGATGGCCTATATCGCTTATTTTTTAGTTCTTATCTCATCCTTTTAGCCTTTTTGGACATTTTGATATCCCACGCCTCTTTGCAAAGAGTGCACTTTTGGTTATTGTCTGGTCTTCCCAGTGAAAAATCGACCTAAGATATTCAATACATTAAAATTTAAAAGGAAATAAAATATTTATCCCACAAAAAATGTATATACCCTATATACACTAAAAACATATTTACATCGAAGGTGTTCTCCTTTTGAAAATGGTCATAGTAGGGATTATCTACCTTTTTCATCTCCATTTGACATTTATGGGTCAACTTTAACTTAAGAAAAAAAAGAATTACACACCTTATTGTAAAATGGACCATTTTTCTAAATAAAATGTGCTTTGTATAAATGAATGTTATAAATAATAATGAGGAACTTATCATGGAGGAACTTATTAAAATTCGAATAGTCTAAAATCCCTAGAAATTCATTGGTGGGGAGCCACGTGGCATGAACCTAATTTTTTTAATTTATTAGAAGTAATGGACCATTTTGCTAAATAAAATTTACTTATATATAAATGAATGTTATAAATAATAATGAGGAACTTATCATGCAGGAACTTATTAGAATTGGAATAATCTCAAATCCATAATAAATTGGTGGGCGGGGGGAGCCAAGTGATACAAATCTAATTTTTTAAAGTGGTACAAACCTAAATTTTTAAATTTATTAAAAGTTAATGCAACCTAGCACGGGAGCCAAGTGGCACAAATCTAATTTTTTAAATGTATTAAAAGCCAATGCAACCTAACAAACTCCATTGATAAAAATTTCACCACATC
>APFE030793700.1:407-38615 GCA_000404065.3 Pinus taeda
AAACACATCACTGTGCACAAGCTCTAATATATGTTTCGTCCTCTTACCACCAGAGGGGAAACTCACCCGATTCTGCTTCCCATATACACAATTTTCACAGAAATCGAAATCCAGAGAGCTATTACACATACCTTCTACCATACCTTTGCCATGATGTATTCAAAGGCCCTTCTCTCCAATATGTCTAAGCCTTTGATGCCATAGCATGGTCTTCTCTCCAGAGACCACTAGATTTTTTTCTCCATTTTCAGGAACCATAGAACTATTGCACCCATCAACAATAGTGCTACCTTGTAGCTTGTATAGAGTTCCAATCTGAATTCCCCACATCAATACCAGTGCTCCTCGAACCATCTTGCAGGTATCCTTGTCGAACACTATCTTTACACCTGCATCATCCAACTTGCTTACAGAAATAAGATTTCTCACCAATGCAGGAATATGTAGAACACCCGGAAGGGTTCTAACCCTTCCACCTTGCAACTTCAACTTTGCTTTTCCATGACCAATGATTCTAGCCTTCCTATCATCTCCTAGGAAGACATCACCACCATAGTATTTCTCATACTCGCAAAACCATTCTCTATGGGGAGTGAAGTGAAAGGATGCAGCTGAGTCAATTAACCATGCCTCATGGTCTACATGTGTACTTTAAGAAGCCAAGTACACATCCCCACCTTCATCTGATGTGGTTTTCGCCTCTACAGAAGGAGCATCATCAGATCCCTTTCCTTTATCAAGAGATTTAGATTTATAAACCCTTATGAGGTGCCCTTCCTTGCCGCATTTCCAACACACCACCTTTATAGGTTTTCCTGTAGATTTAGATCTCCCTCTAGATTTAGATCTCCCACTCGATGACTTATTTTTGTGTCTTTTCTAGGGCCGTCCTCATACAGACAAGGCATCACCATTCTAGTTGTCCATATTTTTCCGTCTCATCTCCTCCGTCAGCAAGGTTGAGACTATTTCATCAAACTGCAAAGTAGTTGCATTGCTACTTATTGCAATAATCAAAGTATCCCACGAATCTAGTAGAGAACACAACAAACTGATGCACTTATCTTCATCTGAAATTTTAATATCAACAGATGATAACTGACTTACCACAGTATTAAACGCATTCAAATGCTCTGTTACCGAGTCTCCATCTTTCATCCTCAAGTTATACAGCTTTTTCCGCAGGAACAGTTTATTCACCAGAGACTTAGATTGGTACAAAGTCCCTAACTTGTCCCACAGAGCCTTCGCCATAGCTTCCCCTGATACATTTAGCAATACTGAATCTGAGACACACAATTATATTGTGCTCTTTCCCTTCCGATCCAACTTCTTCCATTCTTCATCGGTCACTCCCATTGGTTTAGTACCTGGATCTACCACTATCCACTGACCTTTAACCACCAACAGATCCTCCATCTTGAGTTTCCACAACTCAAAACTCTAACCATTTAACTTCTCAATCTCTATCTTTCCGCTTCTCGCCATCTTCTTTCACCACCAAAATTGATCTCACAGATCTCCCACTGAACAGTGTCTAACATAGGCCCGAGCGAAACCCCTCAGCAACAAAGGTGTCTCCTTGAAGCCAAAACAGCTCTAATATCAAATGTAGCTTTTAACCCCATACAAAAATTACCTGCATACGAATTCTAAATCACAATAAAAATAAAAATGCAAGAGCATAACACATATACACAGCGATTTCCCACTGGATCCCAAAACCGAGACTACCAACTTAATTTTTCATTATATTCCTTTCAGTGTTACAATACATATTTATACATGCTGAAGCATCCAATATCATGGACCGAAAACCATCGCGTCCAAAACCATGGACCGAAAACCATCGCGTACAAAAAACATGTGCGAAAATCATGCACAAAACCATAGGTGGGTCTTCCCAACCTAACATAACGTCCAAAACCAAAAAAATTTCGGGCGCTGCCCTGGGCCCCATAAAGTGGGGTTACGGGTACCCCTCAAACCCCCCGTTAACTATGTGGAAAGAATATAACACAACCCAACACTTGTTTTTCCTGGAAGGCTTCTCTTGGTGTTTCCTTCATATTTTAACATTTGTAGCCACTTTTCTGAAACCCGTCGAGTCCTTGTCTGAACGAGATCTTAGGTGTTCTATTTTTTACATTAAGATTCCATTCTCCAAAAATATTCTCATTTTTATGGAATCTTTTACATCACAAATGAATTTTCTCGTAGTTAATCATCTATGACTAGATTTCATCATGGAATTGTAGACTTACTACATCTGGAAGAGCACCTGATATATGAATTTCAACATAGGTCCAAAAAGACATAGTGTATTTACCCTCCTTGGTTTCCTCTTATAGCTTCAGAAAGCATCCTATCAAGTTATTGATAGCTTCTAGAGTCTTTGGCAGCTATTAATCTAGAGGAAAAAATAATAATTTTATGTGTACTAGAATGAAGGTAAATGTTTATTGTTCTTGTAAAGTTCTCCTTCCAGGTTAACATGTATAGCACTAATGAGGAAATAAAGTAAAATCCTCACTCAAATACCATATGTATGTCTTCTAGGTTAAAAAATATAATCATACATAATGCTTTGGATCCCATATGGAGTTCAACTTTCCCTCTCGGTTTCCAGACATACTGAATCCAAGTTTGTAGTAGTTTCTCATTTTTCCAAATCCCCATAAACCTACAAATCAACGCATACATTTTCATGTGGTATTTGTGGGCTTGGGTTTTTTGATCCATGAGTACCACCTTATGGTTCTTATTTTACTTTGGACTACATTCTGCATTTCAGCCTAGATGTGAAGGCCCAAGTCCTTTCTCTAGGAAATCTTTGTTAACTGCTTTGTAATTTGCGTTCTTTTACTTTGCATCATTTTTTGACCCCACCTAGTTGTTTCCATGTCCATTCTCCCCTGTCCCATCACTATGATCCTGAAACCCACCTTGGGTTCCTTTTCTTCTCTCAAGCAAGACATTACAAATAGGAGGGAGAATAGCTCCCTCCTCCTCTTTCTTCCATGCAGATTCAAAACTTTATAGACTTTGGTTTTCATGTATTCTTGGTAGATCTACTCATCGCTTCTCTTTAAGTATACCAATTATGAATAAAAATCATTATTTAATTTTTTTATAATAAAATGCATCTTATTTTATAACTATTATTTATATTTTATATATATTTCACATCTCTATATTTATAAGAAAAATTTTATTTCTAATTACATGTTAATGTTGTTAACAATATTAATCATTATTATTTAAATTTAGTTTTGTGTGTTATGCATCTTATGAAATTTTCATTTTTATTAACGAAAACATAATTACAATATAAGAAATTGAATATATATATATTATATATATATATATATAATATATATATATATATTATTACATTTTAATGGATCTGACATTATGGTTTTTTTTGTGATTGGGTTAAACATAGGCCAGAACCATCCTACTTATTGGATGGAAGAAGAATGAACAACCCATAATAGGATGTTTATCACCAAGAATGCGTGAAGCCCAGTCGAGCTTGGATGCCCCTTGGGATATTTTTTAATTCCTTGAAAGTGTCTTCCATTCTCAACCCCTCCCCACAGAGTTTGAATCTAGTTCCAAGTTGGTACTAAACCCCATGCCAGTCAACCCATTTAAGCCTCATGCATGAAATTTTATTATTATTTTAGTTAGTATTTATTTTTAACCAAAAAGGGGGCTGGGGTGTGAGGGGGCTTCCATCATTCAACCTACCCAAATGGCTAGTGGATGTGGCAGCATGTGGTGGTAGTAATTTTTATGATAGAAACCCTCTTGGGATCTCACTTGAGCTGAGATGCATGCAATCTTCTCTATCCCAAGCCCATGTAATACAACATCATTGAGATGTGACCACAGTGTTAGGACTATCACATCTCCACTTCTTTGGTGACTAGTCTCAATACAATTGTATCCATTTTCCTCCTCCTAGTGTAAATTCTCTAATTTGAAGCTATGGGGTACTTGTTCCCTTTGCTTGAAATTCCCACCTCATATTTGGTTAGAAAGAGCTTGGGGATTTTTACGGTCCACTTCTATGAGCTTAAGCCAGGACCACCTCTCAAATTCAAGCTCTATTTTTTGGCTTAAAAAATAACCAAGTTCCCCTCTTCATTGAAAGTTCTAGTGGCACTTTCCATTTTGCTTCCTGGATGATTGAATCAGTTTTTATGTTTCCATTTCACATCTTAGTAATTGTGATTGCAAGTGAGCATGAAACTGATTATTATGGCATTGGACCACTGTAGTGGTTGTCGATTTCATAGTATATGGTTTCCATAACTAATTACTATGTATTAGAAACTGACCATTGTGGCACTACCACTATAGTGGTTTTCGATTTTATATTATATGGTTTCCATTATTTTCTTTGCTCGATTTCTCCTACTAATATTAGATTTCCTACACTCACGTCTTTAGCTTGCATTTTTCCCATCGCCCTTTGTATTCCTCCCATTCTGCTCTTAAACCTTTGCACTCCTTCCTGTCTTCTCCTAAAGCTATATATTCATCTATCAGTTCTTCTATGTCAGGTTTTTGTATTCTTCTATAGGATTCCATAGTACATTTACCATTTTCCATCATCCAACATCATGCGCTTACTGCTTCTCTATGACAAGTTGATTTCCTTCCTTGGTTGTAACTTTTTTATTATCTGACTCTCTCTTAGTGGGTCCCCTCCACTCCTTAGAAGGTATATCCCAACAATTCCATCACTTATCCACTCATATTATCGACTATTAGTATCCTTTTCTAGGCTTATGATGTGCCCCATTAGTGAACATGCATCCATCAAGGGGTTTCCTACTATAAAAAACAAGCCTCTTGGTGGCACATGTGTCCACTCGTTTCAGGAACTAATTGCCAAGTTTTTGACCTAATCCGGTGTGCAATCCAGGAAGAGTTAGCTTGTATGACAGAAGAAGGGGCTTCCCAATAGCAACAACTCTTGAATATAGATTTTCTTGTTTATTTTTTAACTAGGTTCTAGATGTTGGTCATACAAGAGGGCACTTTAACTAGTACATGTATGCAATTGACCTTTATTAGAATTTGAAGATTCTTCTTGCTATAATTGTAGAAATTCCTGTAGATTCACAAGCTAATGAAATTTGCTAAAGAAAGAGCCGAGAACCTACTTATACTCTTTACAGTGGAATCCCATAAACATTGAGTAAACAATAATCAATAGAGGTAGATAATAAAAGGCACATAACACAATAAATATATACGGAAAACCACAACTCAAAACCTCTATATGTTTTGTATTAATCTGGAAAATCAAGATGAAATTACAATGCTTTTTCTCTCTATAACAATCCCAGCACTCAACAAATTCAATCTCCAACTCATAAGAAAGCTCAAGGCTAAATCTTAGCCTCTTCACGGGCTCTCCAAATCTCTATTCCAATGCATAATTCCTGTGGGGGATATCTTGTATTTAAAGTGAAATAAAGCCTCTAAAAACTATACAATCCCTTAAGGATCAATTCTTTAATGCATGCACTATCAATGCAACTCAAAAAAATCTAAAATAGAAAGTACATTGTCCTTGCACTCTAGTCACAATTGGGTATTTCTCAGAATCGACATGCATGGGTTTCTAATAAGAAAATATTTAGTTTACTAGAGTAGCATTGGTGGAGTTCATTAGTGACACCATTGACTGTTAACTCACTATTGGTTCTTTCAATCAGTTTTGAGAACTAATTTAACTGAACTGACTCATGAAACTGAGTATTCTATTTTACAACTCACAATTAACACATACTAGGCTCCTTCAAAGTAGTGATAACATACACATGACGACATAAATACTTCCAAATTGAATTTCCTAAGTTAAGTAAGTTTAATAAACTAAATTTAACTACTTTAAGTTGTTATGAGAACAAAATTCGAATTTATTTCAAGTTTATTCAAGGATAAATTAAACTCGAATTTCTTGTTTCCATTTTTCAACACTCCCTCTCAACAAGAAATGGATTATCAACTACCCCTATCCTATCTCTGTGAAACTCGAATTTACATCTTGACAATGCCTTTGTCAAGATGTTAGCATCTTGCTCCTCCATGATAATGTAAACTAACAACATCATCCACCTCAATACACAATCTCCAAGATGATCATACTGGATATCAATATGCTTGGACCAATCATGAAATACTGGATTTTCAGAGAGTTTGATACAACTCTGATTATCACAATAAATCACTATCAAATCCATCTACTGACCAAACAAACCAACCAAGACTTTCCTCATCCAGATAGCCTCACATGTTTCTTGAATTGCAACCATGTACTCTACCTCTGTCGAAATGAGTGCAACTGATGTATGTTTCCTGGTGTACAAAGAAACTATCTCTAACCCAATACTAAAGACCCCTTGTGATTTGATATTCTTGTCAGATGGAATCCCTTCCCAATCTGCATCGGTGAGACTTGAATCTTCACTCCCTCTATCCATTTTTACCCTAATGCAAACTAAGTAGTTCCTCTTGGGTATCTCAATAAATGTTTTTCGCCTTCAAATACAACTTGGTAGGCCTAAAAATCGCCTGACTATCTTGTTTAACTACATATCACATATTCAGTCCTATGTTCATCAAGTACATGAGTGAACTGACAACGTACCTGTAAACAATAGCTTCCAGTACATCCCTTGAGGTATCATCCACCTTCCTCCAATTACCAGCTAGAGGAGTCTTGATGGGTTCATTGTTGTCCATGCGGAATCTTCTAAGTATCTCATTGGCATACATTCCCTGAGATACAAAAAACTCCCCATCTCCCTTCCATACCTCCATGCCAAGATATTAATACATGAGCCCCATGTCCTTCATCTCAAACTTTGTTGTAAATTCCTCATTGTCAGATTTGATGAGCTTCTCATCACCTATTATTATAAGGCCATCTCGATAAAGTACAATGTTCAACAACTTACCTTCCACCACTATGTGATAGAGCTTTGCATCCACTGCACTCTTTGTGAAGCACAACGCAGTGAAGTAGTTATCTATCCTGATGTGCCAAGCATGGGGTGCTTGCTTCAGCCCATACAACGGTCTCTTGAGTTGGAACACACATAACTCACGGTCAAGGGTTTCCAAATCTTCGAGTTTCTCTATGTACACCTCTTTGTCAATCATGCCATTAAGGAAGGTAGTCTTCACATCTATTTGATGGATCTTCTAACCCATCTATGTCAATAGTGCCAAAATAGATCTGATTGATGAGTACCTTGAAAAAGGAGAAAAGGTTTCATCATAGTCAATCCCCTCTACCAGTGAAAAGCCATGGGCTGTAAATCTAGCCTTATGCTTCTCTAGACTACCTTCTGTAGCTTGCTTTACCTTGTAAAGCCAATGGGAGCTAACAACTAACTTTTCCTCTAGTCTGGGGACCACATCTCAAACATTATTTCGAATTATGGAGTCATACTTCTCCACCATTGCATCAACCCCAACAAGCTACTTCACTGCTTCTTGAAAGGAAGATGCCTCTGTCACAACACATGAACCCATAATGTACCATGTATCGAGTGTAGCACTCTGGTGACCTTCTCTATCTGCGCTAAGAAGAGGATGCTCCCACAATTTCCCATAAATCATCTAACAATCTGTCAACCTCTCTAGTGCACTTTCTTCCCTCTCTAGAAGACTTTGCTTCAGTGGATGTCTCCACTCTCTAAATCTTTGCATGTGGCTTCTCCACATCAATCTGAGGCACGTCAATGTTAGGAACCGAAATTTCCTCATATGCATGTAGCTCAAGCTCCCTTTGAAGGGATACTCACATGGTCTTCTCCTAATAAAACCTTATATCTTTGTGAACTATTTTCATCTAACTAAGTAGCATGTACACTTGATAGTTGTCGGGTGTATTAGTGTACCCCACAAATATCCCCAACTCTACTGTTGGCTCAAGCTTCTTTCGTGCATCTTTGGTCACATGGAAATAAATCAATGACCCAAAAATCCTTAAGTGACCAACATCTGGTTTCTTACGAGAATAACCCTCCTTTCGTGTCTTCATCTCAATTATCTGATGTGTGCTACGGTTCTAAACATAAATTGTTGTGTTGCATGCCTTAAGCTACAAGTGTAGTGGTAGGCCTTGATCATGTAACATTGTCCATGCTGCACCTACTATGCTCCTATTCTTCCCCTTGGAAACCCCATTTTGTTGAGGGTTATGGGGTTTCGTCAACTCTCGTTTTAATTTGTTCCACTGCATATAAATTATTAAACTCATTGAATAGATACTCACCACTGTTATCACTCCATAGAGCTTTAACCTTCTTTCCAGACTCTTTCTCTACTAATACTTTGAACTGAAAAAAAGCATTATGAAAGTTTCATCCTTTTTCTGCATAAAATATACCAAACATTTATGAGAATAGTCATAAAAAATATAACATAATACATGTGTTTGGCCATGGAATCTGTCAATAATGTTCTACACTCATCTGAATGGAATCTCTCTATAATAGACTCTGCTTGACGGTTTCTCTCCCTAATGGAACACTTGGTGTATTTTCCCAAAGTACAACACTTGCATGTATCAAATTGCTCAAGGTACCTTTGGGAAGACCAGTAGAGATTTTCTACAATATCTTCAAAGCTTCATGATGCAAGTGGCCCAATTGTCTATGCCACAACTCGCTTACTTCTCAATGCAACATATTCTCCACTTTTGAACTCAAAGCAGCACAATGCTCTACCTCTATTTAATTGTGATTTTGAACTCAAACCCCTATATTCTTTACTTCATCCATGGCTATTTGTCGAATTAATTCCTTTCCTTTCAAAAAAATCACATCATAACCTCTATCCTCAAGCATGGAAATAGATACCAAGTTTTTTGTGAGTCCGGGTAAAATTCCACTATCTATTTTGTGTTAATCCAGAAAATCAAAAATGAAATTACAATGCTTGTTCTCTCTAGAACAGTCCCAACACTAAACAAATGCAATCTCTAACTCGTAATAAACCTCAAGGCCAAAGCTTAACCTCTTCACAAGATCCCAAAGTCTCTATTCCAATGCGTAATTCCTATAGAGGATGGCTTGTATTTGAAGGGAAATAAAACATCTAAACACTACGCAATCCCTTAAGGAATAGTTCCTGAATGCATGCACTATCAGTGCAACTTAAAAAAAACTAAAACAAGTAGTACATTGTTCTTGTACTCTAGTGTCAACTGTCTCTTTCTCATAATCGACATGCATGAGTTTCTGATGAGTAAATATTCAGTTAACTATGGTAGCACTCGTGGAGTTCATTAGTGACACCACTGGTTGTTAACTCACTATTAGTTCTCTCAATCAATTTGAGAACTAATTTAACTGAACTAACTAATGAAACTCAGCCTTCTATTTTACAACTCACAATTAACTCACACTAGACTCCTATAAAGTAGGGACAACATACACATGAGGACAGAAATACTTCCAACTTGAATTTCTTAAGTTAAGTAAGTTTAATAAACTTAATTTAAATATTTTAACTTGCTATAAGAATAGAATTCAAATTTAATTTTGAGTTTAATTCAAGGACAAATTAAACTAGAATTTCTTGTTTCTATTTCTCAACAATAATTTTAATGGACCTCTTCGTGGAAAGTATGACATCGTACACACTTTGGAACAACTTCAACATCACTTGAGGGACATCAACCAATGCTTGGGCTATAGTGACCAACATCTTTGCCTTCCTCCCCAATAGGTAGCACTCCTGGCAACACTGAATACCACCTCTAATCCTTTAGGTTAGTATTGTTATGCTCTCGTTGATTTTTATTATGACTATCTAGTTTATTCTCCTAGGAAATGTAGCGCATTTATTAGTATATATTTCATCTATTTATCTTTTTATTAATAATGCTTTGTTATGCCTCTTTATGGTTATGTTTCCTGAGTGAAAGACTAACCTAGTATATTTAGTATATCGATGTATATTCCAATTTAGAAGGAAATACAATATTTACCATGGAAAATTTTAGGGGCTAATATTCGCCCATTGGGCTAATTTTCCATTATTTTTCCACAAAAAGATTCGCCAATTTCCAATTTTTATAAAAGATGATTCGCCCAAATTTTAGAATATAAAATTATTTTTACCTTAAAAATTGCCAACATTATATAGAGACTATATATAAAATCATTATAAATTTGAAAAATTTTACAAATATATCAATAAACATTTTATAGTTTGCATATTAGGGATTATTGAGATTCGCCAATGTTTTTAAACTTCAAAAAAATTTTCCATCCTTAAAATTTTCCTTGATATTTACCCTAAAAAAATTCTTGATTATATTTTAATTAAGTGTTAATTTTATATGGCCTACTCTACTAACACCACAAATTCACTTGGACAATATATTTCTTACGGACTTTTCATAAAAAAAAAAAAAAATCATAATGTTGGAGTGTTTGAATGATTTATTTGATGGTGGAAATGTATTCATCACCATTAAGAAACCCTAGTGCACCCAAAATCTTGATATTTGAGAGCTATACCAAGATTTCTAAAAAAACTTGCCGCATTTTATTATAATCTTGAGAGAATTTCAATTATTTTCTGGACTAATTTGTGGCCTCTTTAGACTACACTATTTTATATTGGTAAAATATATTATGAATAATGATAATGATTAAAAAAAAAATAATAAAGAAATTAGATATAAATGTTTATTCTAAAATAAATATTAACTTAATAAGATATATAAAAATAAAATTACTATATTATTATTTAAATATTATAAATAAATATATTTAATTTACAAATCACAAAAAATAAGAGATGAAATTTATGATTGTTAAAAAATATATAAGGGGTTTTGGTAAAATTGATTAGAAAAAAAGGTTAAAAGTATAGCTTTATTTATTAATTTAATAAGTAATTTTATGATGACCAAACTAATTTAAAGTTTTATATCATTTTTGAAAAATATTTTATAGTGGTGTAATGATGAAATGACTTTTTTCAAGTTCGCACACGTTTGGTCTCGTGGCCAAAGGACGATCTATTAAGTCATCTGTGCTATTGTGCATGTCACAAGTTCGAGTCTAGTCTTACCCGAGGGTTGTCCTTCCGGGCTGGGCGGTTCCTCATAGAGGTTAGGGTTTTCCTTTCGAGTTGGGTGGTTCCTCATAGAGGTTGGGCGGTTCCTCATAGAGGTTATAGTGGTAGCTGGTGGGATAAGGCTATAGTGGGACCTGGTGGGATGAGTCCCGGTGCAGATTCCGCTAGTCAGCAAAAAAAAAAATGACTTTTCTCAAGGCATTTCTTTTGGTTAATTATAACCAAAATTTGAGTTTAAGTTGTTCAATTTATAGAATGTGAATGCCCTAGAAGTTTTTAGTTGTGCTAAGTACATTGAAAAATATATGTTAAAGAAAAAAAATCACAATCTTGCACAAAATTTTATTGTCATATTTAAGTGAAAAACATTATATCTTCTATAAATTTGACTTCCCTTTTTCTAATTATGAAAACCCTTTCAATAAAATGAATAAAGTTATTGTCCTTATTAATTGATTTGGTTATTAATTGATTTGGTTCTCATAGGACAATACCCATGGTAATAATAATAGCCCAAAGCCTACTCCTTCAACCTTATGACAAAGACGAAAAATGTCTCTCCATAGATTTGAAAATTTGTAGAGAGAATAACATCCCATTATAATTACCCCTAAATCTGCAAAACCAACATCATTATAATTATAATAATAATAATAATAATAATATAATTTTAAAATAAAACAGAAAAACTACACAAAAAGTAATGTAATGGCACCATAGTTTATGACATCAAAAAAAACCTAGATACCCCCTCTAAACTTAGTAACCTATGAAGATGTTTAGAAGTCTTATAAATATTTGTTTCATTTCTTACATTTTTCAATTTAGGTTCTCGCTCAGCCTTTTTACTGCGGCACTTGTTCAATCCAATCGCGCTATATTCTGTCCGTGAGAGGGAAGAGCAATCTTTGGCCGATTTTTGTAGTGATGGAAATGGCTCTCGATAGATTATCTGCACTGCTCGACGATATCCTTTCCCTCGTCCTCTCTAAGCTCACCATTGTAGATGCCATGAAATGCTCTGTCCTCTCTCGTCGCTGGAGATTCCTTTACAGAAATAACCCATCTCATCCTCTCTCCCTATCGTGTCTCATCACCGAATCAAGCGCCTATCACCTATGATTTGTCAGCTGTGGAAAATAGAATATTCGACGTATTACGGTTCCATTCATCTGATCTGATGTCCTTTACACTCACCGCAAGACATTCACAGTATGTGGGGTCCTAAACTCTCTATGTGGATTCCTGAAATCTTTGTTAACCGTTGGCAGTTTACACAGCAAAGCGTATCGGAATGGATCCGGTGCGTTGCCAGGAAGAACGTGGAACATCTCTCTCTCGAATATTGCTACCGAAAGGAAACCCCGCCGCACTCCCTTTTCTTATGCAGTCATCTTCACTGATCTCACACTCTGACAAATGTATTCTCACTACTTTTCCAACTGATTTCGCGGGATTCATGCATCTCACTGAGTGCAGCTTCACCGATATCGAAATGACAGACGACATCTTAGCACGATTTCTTTTGCATTGTCCACTTCTTCGTAAGCTGAATTTGTTTATATGTTCTGGCCTGAACAGGCCTGTCATTTTATCTCACAACCTTACAGATTTAGTTCTATATGTTTTTTGGGAGGGAGGATTGACAGTCAATTGCCCTAAACTTCAAACTCTGAAGGCAGCCACGTACGGAGAAGATTTGACAGTGAATGGAATGGGATTTTATGAGCTATCCTCAAGGATCCACAGATTCGAAATCGAGCGTGGAAATAATTTGATTGAGTTGTCGTTGAGTTCAGGTGGGGATGCAGGATACAACTTGTGTGTCAACAGATTTCTTGAATTCATGGGTACGCTTAGGTCATTGAAAGTGGTTACCATGCATCTTGGGTGTGCATCTCATGGGAGAGAAATGATGGCGGTGCCTCTGCTGAACCTGCTCTCGAGGCTTCCTAACATTCAGCGATTACACCTGCACGGACAGCCCATTCTGGTAAGTGAATAACTCCTTTGATGAACCTCAGCAGGGGATTCTGTCGATTCTGGTAAGTGAATAACTCCTTCGATAAATTTCAGTCGGGGTTAGAAACGCTTCCATCTCAGATTTATCTGTAAGAGTTTTGCTTTAATCATAAATCAGAGAATCCCACAATCCTCTATTGCGAGAAACTCCTATTCTGTTTCCTACTTTTCATTCCGTCGCTATTATTGTTGAGATGTCATTATTGTTGAAACTTGAGAGTGCATGTTGGGGTATATGTATGACTTGTATACTTTGTAACGCAGGAAGATGCAGGAGGAGATCCAATTGCACCAGCTTCAACGTACCAACTTGCTAATCTTCAATTAGTAGAGATAGATATCAACAAATACGATGAGAGAGTACTTCGTTTGTTGGGTTGCCTTCTTCAAATAGCTCCTGGGCTCAAAGAAGTGAAACCGCAACCTCCAGATTTCTTCCAAATGTGGGAGTCTTTGAAGAAAAGTCGTGAGCAGGGAACTATCTCAGAGGAAATCTCTCTCCGTGAAATTTTTGTTCGTCTGTGATATTACTTCCACAATATTTGTTTGTCAATGTTTGTGGTTCCGGTCAAATTGGATTCACCAGACAATTATTTTCATGTATTCACGGTGGAAAGCGTGAGGGACTTTTAAAATAGCATTTGGGATTTATAATGTGCAACTTATTTATGAAAGCCTTCATGTAATTGATTAGATACGATGATCAACGTGGGAGAGATTTTTTAATAACGTTTTGATTCCTTATAATGTGCAAGTTATTTGTGAAAACCTTAATGATTAGATCAGAATAGCAATTTGGTGAGTGCAATTTTAGATATACCCAAGTGTGTTAGACATGGACATTGTGGAGGTTTGATTTGATTTATTTATATTATTTTTTAGGATTTCCCTTTTTTAAGGTTTTGGGGGTTCCTGATTTTATTTAATGAGTTTTGAATAGTTTTGCAATTTTTTTCTCTCATTAATGTTTTTTGATTTATCATTGGGTTGAGTTTAGGTTGGAGAGCACCCAATATTGTATGAAATATCCCTAGCTTAGATATTTAAAAGCATTGTGGATTGGATATTGTCATGTTCTTCCATATAGTTGTGGATTGGATATTGTCATGTTCTTCCATATAGTAGAAGAAAATTCACGATTTTGATTCATTAATTACCATTTTTATAGCCTCACTCAAAGCATCTAGACCAAAGTTTAAGGCATATAGAACTCTAAATGATCCTTCACATAAGATGATAGTATCATCCATTAAAAGAAAATGTGAAATTGTCCATTGATTTCCTAGAGGAATTCCTTTGAAGAGGGGATGAGAAAGGGCACCCTTTATAATTTATTGAGACATTCTACCACCACCTAGAAGAGTGGAGTATAAACAAGAAATCCTTGTCATAACCCTTGACTTACACTGAAAATAGGGGAAGTTGCAATGTTCATAATGAGTGCAAAACAGGCTAAGGAGTTGAACCAAAGATCCAAGCTACAAACAAGTGGTGAAAGCCAAAATGGAGTAGAGGAAGCCTTACATATAACCAATTTGCCCTATAGAATGCCTTGATAAATCCACATTTAGACAATTGCGTTGTGATTGTCACTATCAATAATGTGGAGTCCCTCTTGATCAAGACCAATCCCATCATGTATTTGATGACCCATGACGAACCTAAATTATTTAAGTGAGATGTTGTTCGAAAGCATTGTTTTAGGAACTAGACTATGATTTTAGGTATGATCTTGTATATGGAGTTGTCCACAAAGACAGGTCTAGATTGATGAATGGGGAGGGGTTATCTTCCTTTGAGATAAGGGAAATGAAAATAGTGTTTAAAGGAGCTAAAATAGCCACTCCTGATCTCGAGTATTCCAATCCTTCCATGGGGTCCTCTCCAATAAATTTTAAGTAGCCAATACGGAATTAGTTAGGAAGCCCATCCAACCTAGGACATTTTCCCTTTTGGAAGCTATTAATGGTGGATCCAAGCTCCTCCATTTAAATTTCCTCCTTTAGAAACTCATTGCCTTCTTCATCCACAAAATAAGGAAAATATGTTTCCACTCTTAGAATATGTTCTATGTTTGGTTGCCACCCTTGCTATAGAGATTCACAAAATAATTAGTACCTTCCTAGGTGATCTCCTGGAAGGTGGAAAATTAGTAACCATCCTCCTTAACTATATGCCAAATTATATTGATGGATTTCATGTGATTTAAGTAGTGGTGAAAGAATTTAGTGTTTTCATTTCATACTTGAATCAATATGCCTCTTTTTTTCATCCTTTCCTTATCTAGGTGATTTTTTCACTTATGGGCTTCTAACAATTTTACTTCTTGAAGTTGTCCTTTTTTTAGCATTCCAAATCACTTTTATTGAAGGGCCCCAAGCATAGCTTTTACCACCTATAGAAACTTGGAGTTTGATTCATGTTATTTATTTTGCAAAGTTATGGTAGTTGCTTCTTCCATTTTTAGATTTGATTGAAATTGCAGCCGGGAAGGTTCTCAGTCATTTTTAGAGAGAGGGATCCATGCATTTCTTATGCCTTGTAGGATAGATGGATCTTTGAGCTAGTGAGGGTTTAATTTAAATAGACTGGAAGGCTTTGGAGGAGCTTGAGTAATATTAGAGAGAATAAAAAAGTGATATAAGGTTCATCTTCAGCCTGAATCTCTCATATACCCATTATCTCAAAAAAAGAAACTCATTAAGCCTCTTGGAAATCCTTACACCTATGGCAATATTATCTCACCATGTAGGAAGAATATTTGTAGGATGAATATATAAAAGAATAACTTAATATATCTTCCACGAAAAAAATCATTTAAGGGACTAATATTGGCAACAAAGCTCCAAACATCCCTTCACCAAAGTGCAAAATTTAGATCCCCCAAGGATCAATGGATTGGAGAGGATAATTGAAAGAGAGAAAATGGTTTCCAAAAATGGATCCATTTGGTTATAGGGACCATATATGTTTAAAACAGATAACTGGAGGACTAGGTCTAGAGAGAAAGTAAATTTCTAAAGAATTATAGGGTGACGAAGCCGAATGAAGTTGAAAATCTATGTTCTTCCATACTGAAACAAGCCAACCAGACCTCCTATCTGCATCTAGGGAAAGGAATACCAACCTAGGAAGAGTACAGGAAGGAAGCTTCCTAAGACCCCTCCATAATGGTTTCATGAAGTAACAACACATGCAACAAATTATTTTTAATGAGCCTCCTCATCACTATTATCTAGTTAGGGTTGTCTAAATCCCAATAGATATATGATAAAACCTTCAAGAGGCACCACTCTACGGGTCTATGCTATAAGACATCCATTTAGAGAGTGCTTTCTTCCGAGCCTAAAATCTCCTTGTGTATATTTTTGAGAAGAAACTAAGAAATAATTTTGACCTCAACCTACTTTTGTACCCCAAAAGATCACTCAAACCCCCAATTAACGAGGATAGTGCCCCAAAGACCTTTCAAGACTGTAAGAGGATTATACGTGGAAGTTTCAGAGGAGCACTCTCTAGGAGTACCTAGATAGGGCTTACAACATGGACCACCCACTCCTTTCCATTATAGAGACAGGGGCGAGGTTTCTTAGAAAAATCTTGTTAATTAACTCGGAAGAGCAGGATGAATTGAGCATGGACCAACATCATCATAGTATAATTGTTCCACAAGTAGGATCCCATGCTTTCAATCCTTCCCATAGGCTGAATTAGAATCAGATCATGAGTTGGTATGCTATTAATGGAGATGTATTTTTATTCAGGGACATAATGTAGATAGTGTCCTTAGGTGTGAGGTATATTTCATGCTTCGTTTGGCAGTGGGATGCATACCATCAACTTATTAGTATTCGAATATAACATCAATGTAGTGGGATTGACCTCGGTTTATGAGGGGTTGGAATAAAGAGAGTTGATGAGTTGGTATTCTATTGGCATAGTAACATCTATGGTTAAAGATAGGGCACCAGTCAAGCCATGATGGAAGGATGAGGATGAGGATGATTAGTTATTGTGGCTTTTGGATCAAAGTGGATCCATGGATGACAAATTGAGTGAGTGGTTTATTTTGGATTCCCCTATTGAGCAACCCATTCATTATTAGTTAGATTGGAGGAATGTTGTGGTACAGTGGTTCATTTGGGATCTTGTTATCAGATTACAGATGTGTCTATAGTGGAGATTTAGATATTACTTTAGGGAAACCAATCTCAGGGCGGGAGGATTCACCATACCCCATTTTTATTTTCCTATATGGTCCAGCCAAGACGAGTTTCCTAGGTATGTAATGGCCCAATTGTAAGAGAAAGATTATGTTATGAGGGGTCTCAGAGGATTTTTGAAGGATTTTTATGGCATCTCATGACAATCACTTGACATTGTAACAACCGCGGTGAAAATTCTATGTAATAATGTAGATACAGGAAAAATATGACCATGGGCAAGGGACACATATTCCAAGTTGAATGTTGGGCACATATAATCTAGCGGGCATCACTCGATGTGTGTTTTGGCTAAGGAAAATTGACAAAGTCTAAGGGAAAGGCATCAAAAGGAAAAAAACATTTTTTGCACATTTATTTATGAAAATAAAGGAAATTAGGAGAAAAGGAAGGAAAAAGGTCACAGGTTGCATCTGAGGAGGAAAATGAAGGAAAATAATGTAAAATGAAGAAATTAGAGGCCTCATTAAGGAAAGGGATTCTAAATATCAGTTGGTAGGTTTCTCAGTGTTAATCTTTCTCAGTGTTAAGGTTTTGCTATTTCATGTTTCGAGATCTCTCATTATTCTCTCTCTCTCTCACTCTTCGTAACTTAGATTTTCTTTGAGCACTCTAGTGTGGAGAAAAGGAAAGGGAAAGAAAGGAAAGCAAAGGAAAAGAAAGCAAGTATCAAGGAAAGGAAAGATGGATCAAGCAAGTTCAATAGGAACACTTGCAGGTAACTTTTGCATCTATTATTTCCTAGCTGGTTTGGACATGCATGGCTTTGCATGTTCATGTATGGTTCCCTTATTGTGAGTAGCTTGTTTTTTCTGAGTTATGAATGTTGATTTCATCCTAGCCTAGCTTTTTTCCCAATGCCATGGTACGTTGGGATGTTTATTTTGACTTTTGAGCTTTGGTTTGAAGGATGGATTTTAGAATCGGTGTGGATGTGGTCTCAAGTTCCATTTCTAAAGGCCTAGAAAACCATTGACCGATTTTGGTAGGATACACGGTATATCTTGACAGTGAAGTCTTGGTTTAGGGCCTAGTGATTCAGGTTTGGATTGTGGTAAAGCCTGATAGACTGGTGTCGGTTTATGGCTTAGTGATCTAGTTTGGATTGAAGTAAATCCTAAGAGACAAGCAAATGGAAAATTCTTCAAGGATAGTGATGGATTCTAGATTGCATTCCAAGTTCTGTTCGGTTGTGATTGGGGCACCAGTTTTGTTTTCATGACGATTTAGTGAGGGTGGAGCTGGTTTAAGCTCTAGATTCCCTTGGTTGTCCTTGGATTTTTTGTTATATGAGATCCCATATTCATGCTTGGAATATGGAAAGGGGGTGATTAGATGAAAGAGAGATTTGGTCCAACCATTTCTATGGGCGGTTGGTACGTGGAAGTACCAAACTTAGTCAGATTTGCATATGATTAATAGAAGCTAAGATTTTGTACATTTGTATTGATTTATATGTGGATTTAATTATTCTCATATCTATAATAATTATATGGTTTTATCTTGCTTATTAGTATGGCTGAATGACTATTTTATGCCATGGTTATTTCATACATCTACTTGTAACAGTTAAATCGATGGATACAAGACCCAATTGATGATGTACTAGTTAAATGGAGAAGGATGCAATTCTTATGGCTATGTTTCATAAGTTGGTTCATTGATTTATGCTTTGTCCTATATCCTGGAATTGTAGGTTGAAGTGATGCCAAGTGTTTGATAGAATGTCAGTCTCGGTTAGGGATTCTTAGGCCTTGCCTTGAGGGTGATTTTTGATTGATCAACATTGTTATCATTTGTTTAATGAGTTCTGGAAGTTACAACACGTTCTCGGCAGAGGCCAAGATTCTGTGGTAGAAAAGTGGCTTAATTCCAAGGGTCGTTCACACATAACTAGTAACTTTTGTCCACAGTCACTGGAAAAAAATATTGTGATAGCAAATTTTAGTTTTTGGTCGCTCCCTTGCTCCTAGCATGAGAGAGACTATGGACTAAGAGTTGCAAAATACCAGTGCATCTGAGTGGATGGATTGTCTCCTTAGGGTTTTATTGATGATGTTGGATGACTGTATATGATGTTTCATTGATTCCACTTCCTTAAGATGACATAGGGGATTGAATCTGATTGTAGTAGCATCTCTTCTCATGTTTACCCCAGTTGGCAAGGTTACCTCTGGTAGACCTAGGAGGGGTGTTATAGAGTGGTACCAGAGCATGATTGCACTATCCTTGGATGAATTTGTTGGTCATTCATGCATGCCAGGTGCATGTGTGTCTCTTACACTTGTATTCCATGTGCTTCTTTCACTACATAATGATTGATCATTTTCTAGTCAGGTTGTCATGAGGAAATTGTTGCTGATTTTATGGAATGTATCATCAGGAGTATATCACTGGTTACATGGGTTATATGAAACTTGATTACATCCTTGTATGTTTGGTTTTGTTATTGGTTATTTCAATACATGCATCGGTCTTGTAGGTTTATTACAAGAATTGATCACTTATGTTAGACTATGTGGAGTTATGCGTATATGTAGTTGATTAAGCATTGCTTATGCAAGTTGATAGTTGCATGAGGTAATTGTACAATGAAGTAATGGTTGTGTTCATGGATGTATGGTATTGGTAATAGTTAGGCATGAATAGTAGTTCAAACATGACTTTTGAAGTCATGTTATGCAATTTAAGTCATCAAGGTGCTATTGGTATGTTATGATGCTAATGTGTTGAATGAGGTAAAGCACGAGATGCGAATCATCGAAGTGAAGTGGGAGCATTGGACCTCGAGGCAAGAGCAGATCATCATATAGGTATTGTATTTTTGGCATTCAGGTATGTAAGTCAGTGATTGTTATATGTATTATGTTTATATGCATTACGGATATGCACACGTGTTTTGCTATTATGGTTACATTCATGATAGATGTTATCTGATTAATATAGTTATATGCACACGTGTCGAATAGTGAAGAATGATAGTAACATGTAGTTGTATGCATTGATATTGTTTTTTATATTAGATAACCTAATGATTATGTCATATGCATTGATGAGTATGTTATAAGTTAAGTTGTCGTTTTTATATGACAATTAGCTTGACAATTATGTTAATATATGTTGTTGATGAGAAGGACAATTAGCTTGATTATTAGGGTTATACAATTTATACATTAATGTTATATATATCATGCTAAATTGGATTGGCCTATGTAGATGGTTACTATTACGACATTCAGGTATGAGCCAACATATTTGTGATATGGTGTTGTACTAATCTAGATTGACTTTTCATATGTGTGAATGATAATTATGTGAGTCATGATGTGAACATGTTCGCTAGTGACTATTCTAGATATTATGATATTATTTATGTTTGATTTGATATTCTGTGAAGCTATATCATGCTAACAATATTGATTGTGTAGACAAGATAACCTCCCCTAAGATATAGTAAGGTATTGGTTTGCCTATATCATATATTTGGTGCTTGACTATTTGATTATGTCATGTAGTCAATTTATTTAACATGATATAATGCAAGTTGGTTGAATGTTTGATGAGATTCATAATATGAGAATTTGTTCCAATGATCTTGTTTAATATATTTGTACTAATAGATAGGTGTTGACACAATTGATATGTACATGAAGCGTAGTAAGTGATAGTCTTTGCATTATGACTGATGACTACAAGTTGACTATGGATTATAACATGATTGTTAGTCGTGATAATGGTTTCTTTTGAATTGATAGATATGATTGTTTTGATATGTCAAACACGTGGTTGACATGTGTGAGAAGTTGCAGGAGACATGCTTGGTATTAGTGTGACAAGGTAATATTTGATGTGTTTATATAACTAATAGGTTGGTGATGTGACAATACATAGTAAGCCTCGACTGCAGCAAGTTAAAAGGGTAAAATGAAGGATTTGTACAAGAATTTGTTTGGTTATGTTTGGAAACCCTAATTCTAAATGAATGAATTCTTTTCATATCGGGAGTTTTCTTAATTGTGATTTTGTTGACATTATGTGGATATGTGCTAGATTAATGAACATGTACTTGACAAGTATATTCGCTAGTCTCTATTTACATGTGGATCTTTCAAGATTATTGGAGTTCCTTAAGAGATGGTGTGGATGTGTTCAATTACAAGGCAACAAGCTTGGCACAAAAAGATAAGGTAACTAATGTATTGCTATGTTTATTTATGCATTGACATTATGTTTTTATGGCAGTATAATGCAGGGAGTTTCATGGCAAGAGGGATTGCCACGAATCTTGAAGAAGGGTCAGGTTGAGCTTTCCTTTGGAGGCACTCGGAACCATAAGGATTTGTAAGTGATGGTGTTTGATGTTAGTCTCGTGCTTTTGGTATTTTGTGATTTTGAGTGTCTCTGCCACATAACTATGCCACCTTGTTGTGGTGTCATAGTGTTGTTCTAGGCTTTCATGATCTTCTTCTTGTTTTTTTCTTAGGTTTCCTTTTATGTTTTGAGTCTTCGAAATTGGTTGGGAAAGAGGAAATTTAGTGGAGCTCGGGGAGAGTCATATGGTAACCAACGTGTAAGGTAAGAATCCGATGAAGCTTTGTGCATGAGTAAGTACTGTTTAAGGTAATACTATGACAATCAGTTGGATTGGTTCATCCATAATGGTCAATGGATGGTGGAAATACAAACATGTGAACGGTAACTAGAAAATGTTAACAAAAAAGATCTGACGTGCCATATGCCTTAGCTATGTTGGGAATGATTGTTCTAAATGTTCTACAAGTTTTGCATGAATAAAAGAAGCTCTCTTAACCTAGAGCTTATGTTATCTGGTAAATATTTTACGATTATGATGATGTTTATATATCTATGCATATATGTATGTATGTGATTGTCTCATACAATGATGATTGTTTTATGCTAATGATTATATATGTATGCATTTATATCTATGTCACTATTTGACATGGTTGTCAAGGATCATTCTTGTGGGCAAATGATTGCTTATACAGGCGAATGACATGAATAAGTTTATGAAAATTTTGCACAAAAAGTTTCAGATCTACACTACACACTCTGGACCCAAAAAACAATATTGCTCTGATACCATGTAGAAAATCCTATAGAGTCATAATATAATGAAATTGTCTAAACCAAGAGATAAGAATATACTTCTACTCTTTACGGTGGAATACCATAAACATCAAGAAAACAATAATCAAGAGAGGAAGAGAATCAAAGGGACATAATAAATATCCAGGGAAAGCCACAACTCAAAATGCTACAATCCGTTTTGCATTAATCTGGAAAATCTAGATGAAATTACAATGATTGTTATCTCATCGCTCGAAAAATTCAATCTCCAACTCATAACCAAGATCAAGGCCAAATCTTAGCCTCTTCACAAGGTCTCCAAGTCTCTATTCCAATGTGTAATTCCAATGGAGGAAAGCTTGTATTTAGAGGCAAATAAAGCCTCTAAAAATTATGCAATCCCTTTAGGACCATTTCGTGAATGCATGCACTATCAATACAACTTTTAAAAATATAAAATAAGTAGTACACTATCCCTTCACTCTAGTCTCAACAAGGTCTTTCTCAGAATCGACATGCATGAGTTTCAGATGAGTAAATATTCAGTTAACTAGAGTAACGCTCTTGGAGTTCACTAGTGACACTATTGACTGTTATCTCACTATTAGTTCTCTCAATTAATTTGAGAACTAATTAAAATGAGCTCTCTAATGAAACTAAGTCTTGTATTTTACAACTCACAATTAACTCACACTAGACTGCTATAAAGTAGGGAGAATATACACATGACAACATAAAGACATCCAACTCGAATTTCCTAAGTTAAGTTTAATAAACTTAATTTAACTATTTTATGTTGCTATGAGAATAGAATTCAAATTTAATTTTGAGTTTAATTCAAGGACAAATTAAAATTGGATTTCTTGTTGCCATTTCTCAACAATAATTTTAATGGAACACTTCGAGGAACGTCATTCTGTCGCACAAAAATTATCTTATCATGCAAAATTTCTCTTGTTGGGTCAAATTACTTTGTACTAGTTGAATTTATTGGTGAAGAGATTATTCCTTGTTATTATTAATAAATTTGGTTGTGTTTCCTATTGTGGCATTTTTCAATAAAAATTGTGATTCAGTAGCTCTCTAAATTTTTGTTAGTATTTATTAAAATTAGGAGAAAATTAGTTCTGGATATTTTTTGAGGAAATGTTTAAATTTTGTTGTGACTCAGAAACTCACACTAAATTAGGGATATCTAGAGGAGATAAAATATGTTGAATATTTTTATGTGCTTTGCTCGTTTTTATGATAGGAGTTCGTGGTTAAAATTTTAAAATTTTATGGACCGTATTCAAGTTGTAAATGAAAATTGCTTCGAAATTTCATTTTCTTGGTAAACTTGGTAGGTGTTAAGACAAACAATTTCTCAGTTTTATGGTTATGCTGTTTGGAACTCCAAGTTAAATTTTCAAAATTTTGTAAGTAATTTTGAGTGTACAAACATACAATCTTCTTCAGTAGCAAAAACGATATTTTTTGGGTAGTGCATGCTACTTATTTGTGTGATTTCCATCACTTGGGTCTATTTCATTTAGCCTGGGTTTTGCTTCTCGTAATTATTTATGTTGTGAGCATTTACATTTTATTTGTGAAGTGGTTGACAAAATTACTAGTTTCTAACTATTTGTTAAAATTTCTCAATGAAAGTTTTTAATATTTTCTGAGTTAGTGAGCGAGTATGGTGAGTCTACAGGAGGTGTTCATATTATATTTAGACTTATGAGGGATGAGTACGTCTTGATGTGATATCTCTATGTATTGAGTTAACCAGTCACTATTGTGTACTTCTTGATGTACTTATCATCATTAAATTATGGATAAGTTCAGAGAACTCGTGAATAAACTGAAAATATTGAATAATATAGAATATGCAACATTGGACAAAAAAACCAAGCAGAACAACAAACCATTATCAAGAGGGGTTCATGCCCTTGTTTAGCAAGAACGTGTCTAGGATGTGCAAAATGGGCTAAAAATAAGACACAAAATATTTACATTTGGGACATATTTAAAACACAAGCGGGCCACAAGGAAATTCCTTTCTAAGCTACATGAACTCCTTTTCGAAGTAAACTAATTAGAATGAAATAAATTATTTTGGGTTCTAAAACCATCTATGCTTATTCTCATACAACATAAGTTTTTGGAGAAACATTATGTAGGGATCAAAATTCTAGTACCATCATCAGACTAACCCAACCTATACCTCCTTTAATGATAATGTTATGATGATATATCTTAGACTGATAGTGGAGACCTTTTAGGATTTGGATAATAGTGAGGGTGGTATATTTGGAAAGAGACAACATATTCTAGAATTCGTGGCCTTAGTTAGATATTATGACCTCATGTTTGAGATGGAGTGTGATGACTTGATCCTGAAGATGTTTCAATGCCTCTTGAACATTACGAGACATCATCATGTCATGGTTATAACACATGTTTCCTATTTTATCTTCATGCATGGGAGGACGTGATACCATTTGTAGGGAGTTACAATATAGATTGTTGGAGATCTGGAGGAAGGAACAATTTTTTTACCTACTTCTACAAAATAGCCAAAAGGTTGGCTAAGCAGAACATTAGTCTATTCAGGGGATGATTGACTCATGAGGAAATTTGGTGGATTTGTGGTAACCATCCATGTAGCAAGAATTAGATAAGGAGGAAGGGTCTTTGGTTCATTTGCAAGGAACCTTGGGGACTTAAACACTCATTCATGGGTGACACTCAAGAGATGAGAGGGGCAGAGTAGGAGGGGATTCCTTCTAGATTTCAAGATTTAGATTCTTCTTTGGATGAGTCCATGGGTTCATATGAGGATGCCTTTGAAGAGCATGAGTAGTCATGTGGATTTATTTACAATAGGAAATTTTTATATTCTGGTGTGTATAGTGATTAGTTAGTGGAACCTATGGGGTATATTCAGGGTGATGAGTCACTAGTGAACATTTAGCATGAGCAGCATATGGTGGAGCATGAGTCAACAGAGGAGGATGTTATACACAATATGCATGATGAGCCTTTTATAGAGATCTAGTTGGAGTTTCATGTAGAGCCCATGATAGAAGAGGATAAGTAACCATGTTTTGGACTAGCCATTGGTAAAGATAAGACATATGTACAAGCATCTAACATAATTGTTTCACTTTTAGTTAGTAGTCATCATGAGAAGAGTGATAATTTCAGGATAAATACTATGACATTGAAGTAGAAGATCCAGATAGTCTGAGGAACCATCTGGTAATAAAAAAGTAATATTGAGGACATTATGAGGGTGTGTACCAATTCAACAAATAAGTTATCTAATGTTGAGGGGAGGCTGAGGGTCCTAGAGAGGAACTAAGAGGATTACACTTGGAAGCTTCAAAGGAGCAAGCTTTGGGAGTACCTACATAGAACTTGCAACATGGACCATCCACTCTTTTCTATTATAGAGAGAGGGGCAAGGTTTATTAGACAAATCTTGTTAATTAATTGGGAAGAGTAGCACGAAGTGAGGATGGACCAACATCATCATAATATAATTGTTCCATAGGCAAAAGCCCATGTGTTCAATCCTTGCCACGAACTGAATTGGAATTAGATCATGAGTTGGTATCCTATTGATGGAGATGTATTTTTATTCAAGGACATAATGCAAAGAGAGTCCTCAAGTGTGAGGCATATTTCATGCTTCATCTGGTAGTGGGATGCATACCAACAAATTATTATCATTCGAGCATAACATCAATGTAGTTCGATTGACCTCAGTTTATGTGAGGGTTTAGACAAGATAGAGTTGAGGAGTTGGTATTCTACTCGCAGAGTAGCATGTATGGTCAAATATAAGGCACAAATCCTACCATGGGGGGAGGATGAGGATGATTAGTTATTGTGGTCTTTTATCAAAGTGGACCCATGGCTGACCAATTGAGTCACTGGTTTGTTCAGGATTCATCTATTCAGCAGCCCATTCATTATTAGTTAGCTTGGAGGAATGTCATGGTACACTGGTTCATTTGCAATCTTGTTATCAGCTTAAAAATGCATCTATAGTGGAGAGTTAGATATTACTTGAGGGTAACCAATCTCAGGGCGGGAGGACTTTTCATGCCCCATTTTTATTTTCCTATAAAGTCCATCCAAGACGGGTTTCCTAGGTATGTAATGGTCAGGCCGCAAGAGAAAGATTTTGTTATGAGGGGTCTCAGAGGAGTTCTGAGGGATTTTTATGGGATGTCATGACAATCACTAGACATTGTAACAAATGTGGTGAAAAATCTATGTAATAATGTAGATAAAGGAAAAATAAGACCATGGACAAGGGAAACGTATTCCAAGCTAAGTGTTGGGCAAATATATCCTAGTGGGCATCACTAGATGTTTGTTTTGGCTAACGACAATTGGAAAAGTCTAAGGCAAAGACATTAAAATGAAAAAATACATTTTTGGCACATTTATTTATGAAAATAAAGAAAATTAGGAGAAATGGAAGATAAAAGGTCATAGGTTGCATGTGAGGAGGAAAATGAAGGAAATAATATAAAATGAAGAAATTAGAGGCCTGATTATCAAAAAGGATTCTAAGGATCAGTTGGTAGGTTGCTTAGTGTTAGGCTTTATCAATGTTAAGATTTTGTCATTTCAAGTTTGGAGCTCCCTCATTATTCTATCTCTCTCTCTCACCCCTAGTAACTTAAATTTTCTTAGAGCACTCAAGTCTGGAGAAAAGGGAGTAGAAATAAAGGAAAGGAAAGGAAAAGAATGCAAGTATCAAGGAAAGGAAAGATGGATGAAGCAACTTCAATAGGAACACTTGCAGGTAACCTTCTGCATGTGTTATTTCTTAGCTAGTTTGGACATGCATGGCTTTGCATGTTCATATATGGTTATATTGTTGTTAGTAGCATGGTTTTTCCGGGTTATGACTATGGATTTCAGCATTGCCTAGCATTTTTTTGGATACCACGGTATGTTGGGATGTTTATTTCAGCCTTTGAGCTTTGTTTTGCATGATGAATTTCGGAATCGGCGTGGAGGTGGTCTCAAGTTCCATTCCCAAAGGCCTAGGAAACTATTGATGGGTTTTGGTAGGATACATGGTAAATCCTAGCAGTGAAGTCTTGGTTTAGGTCCTAGGGATTCATGTTTGGATTGTGGTCAAGCCTGAGAGATTTCTCTCGGTTTAGGGCTTAGTGATATAGTTTGGATTGCGTTAAAGCCTCAGACATAAGAATATGGAAAATTCTTCAAGGGTAGTGATGGATTCTGGATGGAATTCCAAGTTCTGTTCAGTTGTGATTGGGACACCGGTTTTGGTGTCATCATGATTCAGTGAGGGTGGAGGTGGTTTAAAATATGGATTCCCTTGGTTGTTATATGAGATCCAAAATTCATGCTTGGAATATGGCAAGGGGGTGATTAGATGAAACAGAGATTTGGTTCAACCATTTATATGGTCGACTGGTACGTGGAAATACTGAACCTGGTCAGATTTTCCTATGATTAATAAAAGATAAGTTTTCTTACTTTTGCATTTATTTATATGTGGATTTAATGGTTTTCACATCTCTAATATTTATATGGTTTTATGTTGGTTATTAGCATGGTTGAATGACTAGTTTATGCTATGGTTATTTCATACATTTACTTGTAACTATTAAATGGATGGATGCAAGACCCAATTGATGATTTACTACCTCAATCGAGAAGGAGGCAATCCTTCTGGTTATGTTTCATAAGTTGGTTCATTCGTTTATGCTTTCTCTTGTATCCTCAACCTATAGGTTGAAGTGATGCCAAGTGTTTGATAGAATGTTAGTCCCGGTTGGGGATGCTAATGCCTTGTCTTGAGGGTGGCTTTTGGTTGTTCAACATTGTTATCATGTGTTTAATGAATTTTGGAAGTTACAACACGTCCTGGGTAGAGGCTAGAATTCTAGGCTAGAAAAGTGGCTTAATTCTGAGGGCCGCTGGCAAAACATTAGTAATTTTGGTCCACAGTCATTGACAAGCAGCCCTGTGAGATAGACTTTTAGTTTATGGTGGCTCCCTTGCTCATAACATGAGAGCAACTATGGACTGAGTTACAAAATAGCAGTGCATCTAAGTGGCTGGATTTTCCTAAGATTTTTTTTTATGGTGTTGGATGACTGTATATGATGTTACATCGATTTGACTTCCTCAAGATGCAATAGGAGATCAAATCTGATTGTAGTAGCATCTCTTCTCATGTTTACCCCAATTGGCACGGTTAGTTTGGGTAGACCTGGAAGGGGGTGTTATAGAGTTGTATCATAGCATGGTTTCACTATCCTTGGGTGAATTTGTTGTCCATCCATGCATTCTAGGTGAATGTGTGTCTCTTACACTTGCATTCCATGTGCTCGTTTCATTGCATAATGATTGATCATAATTGTAGTATAGTTTTCATGAGGAAATTGTTGTTGATTTTCTGGAATGCATCATCAGGAGTATATCATTGGTTACATGAGTTATATCAAACTTGATTACATCGTTGTATGTTGCGGTGCATTATTGTTTATTTCATTACATGCATTAGTGGTGTAGGTTGATTACAAGAATTGCTCACTTCTCCTAGACTACATGTAGTTATGGATATATGTAGTTGATTAAGCATCGCTTATGCAAGTTGATAGTTGCATGAGGAAATTGTACAATGGAGTAATGGTTGTGGTCATGTATGTATGGTCTTGGTTATAGTTAGCCATGAATATTAGATCAAACATACCTTGTGAAGTCATGGTATGAAATTTAGGTCAGCAAGGTGTTATTGGTTTGTTATGATGCTAATGTGTTCAATGAGGTAAACCATCAGCTGAAAATTATCAAAGTGAAGTTGGAGCATTCGAGCTCAAGGTAAGATCAATTCATCATACAGGTATTGAATGTTTGGCATGCAGGTATGTAAGTCAGTGATTGTTATATGCATTAGGTTTATATACATTAGGGTTATGCACATGTGTTTTTATGTTATGGTTACATTCATGATAGATGTTATTTGATTACTGTAGTTAGATGCACATGTGTTGGATAGTCAAGAATGATAGTAAGATGTAGTCATATGAATTGATATTGTTTCTTATATTAGATAACCTGATGCTTATGTTATATGCATTGATGAGGATGTTATAGGTCAACTTTTTATTGTTATATGAAAGTTAGCTTGATGATTATGGTTATAGAATTTATACATGAATGCTATATGTATCATGCTAAATTGGATTGGCCTATGTAGATGGTTATGGTTACGACATTCAGGTATGAGCCGACATATTTCTGATATGGTGTTGTACTAATCTAGATTGACTTTTCATATGTGTGAATGATAATTATGTATGAATCATGATGTAAACATGTTCTCTAGTGACCATTCTAGATATTATGATCTTATTTATGTTTGATTTGATATGTTGTGAAGCTATCTCATGCTAACAATATTGATTGTGTACATAAGATAACCTCACCTAAGATATAGTAAGGTCTTGATTTGCCTATGTCGTATATTTGGTGCTTGACTATTTGATTATGTCGCGTGGTCAATTTATTTAAGATGGTATGTATGCAAGTTGGTTGAATGTTTGATGAGTTTCATAATATGAGAATTTGTTCCAATGATCTTGTTTAATATAATTTTACTAATACATAGGTGTTGACAAAGTTAATTTTTACATGAAGTGTATTAAGTTATAGTTGTTGCATTATGACTGATGACTACGATTTGACTATGGGTTATAAAATGATTGTTAGTCCTGATAAAGGTTTCTTTTGAATTGATAGATATGATTGTTTTACTATGTGGAACATGTGGTTGACATGTGTGAGAAGTTGTAGGAAACATGCTTGGTATTAATGTGAGAAGGCAATAATTGATGTGTTTATATAACTAACAGTTGGGTCATGTTAACGTACATAGTAAGCCTTGATTGCAACAAGTTAAAAGGGTAAAAGGAAAGATTTCGACAATAACTTGTTTGGCTATGTTTGGAAACCCTAATTCCGAATGAAAGAGTGCTTTGCAGACACGTAGTCTTCTTAACCATGATTTTGTTGACATTATGTGGATATGTGCTAGATTCATGAACATATACCTGACAAGTATATTCTCTAGTCTCTTGTTACATGTGGATCTATCAAGATTATTGGAGTCCCTTGAGAGATGGTGTGGATGTGTTCAGTTGCAAGGCAATAAGCTTGACACGACAAGATAAGGTAGGTAATGTATTTCTATGTTTATTTATGCATTGAAATTATGTTTTTATGGTAGTATAATGCAAGGAGTTGCATGGCAAGAGAGATTTCCATCACGCTTGAAGAAGGCTTAGGTTGAGCTTTCCTTTGGAAGCACTAGGAACCATAAGAATTGAGTGATGGTGTTTGTTGTTAGTCTTGTGCTTTTGGCATTTTGTGATTGTTACACTTGTTTTGTGATTTTGATTATGTTTGCCACATAACTATGCCACTTTTCAATTGATGATGTAGTAGTTCAATGGAGAAGGAGGTGATTCTTCTTGTTATGATTCATAAGTTTTTTCAGTCGTTTATGCTCTGTCTCGTATCCTAGACTTGTAGTTTGCATTGATGCCAAGTGTTTGATAGACTATTAGTCCTAATTGGGGATGCTCAGGCCTAGTCTTGAGGGTAATTTTATATTGATCAACATTGTTATCATGTTTTTAATGAGTTATGTAAGTCACAACAAGTTTTGGGTAGAGACCATGATTATGGGCTAGAAAAGTGGCTTAATTTTAGAGGTCACTAGCACAGAACTATCAATTTTGGTCCATCGTCACTGGAAGATAGGCTTGTGAGAGTGACTTTGGGTTTTTGATCGCTCCCTTTCCATAGCATGAGTGTGGCTATGGCCTAAGAGCTACAGAGTAATAGTGGGTCCTAGGGATAGGCTGTCTCTATGGTTGACTTGTCTCGTGAGCGTTCTATTGATAACATTGGATGACTGTATGTGATGTCCTATCGATTTCATTTCCTTAAGGTGACATAGGAGGACGAATCTTATTGTATTAGAATCTCTCCTCTTTTTCACCCAAGTTGACATGGTTACTTTGAGTAGACTTGGGAGGGGGTGTTACAGGCACATACTATCATTTGCACAATTTTCCTTTCATTCCATTGCATTACAACAACTTTCAAAGGGTAGAATCATTAATGGGTCTCACTTAAATAATTATGCTTGAGGTGGAATTGGGGGAGGAATATTTGATGGAGTACCTTAGTGTAATAGCTTGTTGGAACTAGAATGAGAAGATATACATGATGCAATGTTTAGATGTGATTTCAAGTGGCCAAAGAGAATATGGTGGATGGTTGACCATTTTCCCACATTAAAAGCGACTTTAGTTAGTTAATTGAATTAAAATAGGGGAAACTAATTAATTGAAGAAAAAATCGTCAAAAGTGACTTAGTGAAATAAAATAAAATTAAAAGTCATTTATATGGAGTAAAAAAGTAGTTTCTATAATAATATTAAATAAACAAAATAAGATTATTCTACAGACTTGGAAATTTATCTAAGGAGTCTCTAAAAGGAGGAGGAGGAGATCATTTCGGTGATCCTTGAGTTGAGTATTTTTCTTCTTGTGGAGAGGTTTGGAGAACTGAGAGTTCACAACTTCAGCAGTAGCCCCATGATGGAAACCCTTGGGTGATTTCAGTGGAGTGGGTGAGAACAATTCTCTCGTCTTGGTGAATTCAATCAGAATTCACAGGAGTGCTTATTGGTTGCAGTTTCATTTTCATAGGCTAGCTATAGTGCTACAACAAATATATTTTGAGGTTGGATCTAGTTTGCAATAGTTGTTCAAGGTTCTTAGCTATTTCAAGCTATTTCATATTTCCGTGTACTCATATTTATGGTTAATATAATGGAATTGAGATTAAATATATTTTTCTTATGTTCAAAATTTCAGGTTCTTTCCAATGTTGCAAAAATTTCATGAACTTGTCGTGGTATCAATACTATGTATTTTCTGGGCTATATTGTAGATTAAAAACATTCCTAGCAAAAATTACTATAGAATTATGGTGTTTTATGCATGTAATTTCTGGTTTGATTTTGTTGTGATGAAATCACCATTATTTTAGCCAAATATTCTGAAAGTGATATTACACTACCATCTTTCTCTTATTCCATTATGATTTTTCTTGATCATAACATTAACCAAAGTAGTTTCTGAAGATGATCACGTAGATAGCTACTTTGCTAGATCTTTATGACTCAAATTTTTGGGGGAAAGAAATTTTTTGATAGAGCCTAATTGTGAGGAATCCATAGCTGTACTAAAAATTGAATACATTGGGGATTCCTGCGGGGTGGGATCTAAAGTTGGTAATCGATGGGAAGATATGTGAGGAGGATGAATACCTCCATTTCACTTTGTAGTCATATTGGTAATGTGCTCATTTGACATTGCTAGATCTAATGACTAAGAGGGTTGTACCACCTCACCGTTCAACATATTGAAATGAATTATAAGGCTAACAACTGTTATCGAAGATTGATGGTGGAGATATAGGGAACAAATTGAAGGTTGTCATCAGTAAGAATAAAACAAATGAGAAGGGCCCCACTTGACACGAGGACACAAATGAACTTCAGGATAATGGGATATTCAAATATTAATTCTTTCTAAAGGGTCAGAGGAGTAATCTATGGGCTATTCTTCAAGGGATGTGTCCATGAGAAAATCTCAATGATATAAAGAGGAAAACCATAAACCCTTGCATAGAAAACCCATCACTCTTAACTTATATGCATAATCATGATTTTACACAAACTATTTCAATATCAAACTTTTCATTTAAAAAATATCTCATCTAAGAATTTCACTTACCAAATCCAAATCGATTATTCGTTAAATTTAAACTATCTTTGTATTATTGGTTATATTAACAAATTGAATTTCCTTTATATCATTTATAGGGATGGACATATTTGATTAATTAAGGGTAGAAAAAGTGGTTAAGATGAGTTGTTAACTCCTGCAATAATCATGTTCGATTCCTTGAAATGACATGCTTGGCTTGTATTAATTAGGCTCAAGGAATATCCAGCACCATCCATGGTCAATACGATCGTTGTACCATTACTATTTCTAAAAAAAATGAATCAATTTTATATTATTAAAATTGAAGTGATATAAGAGGGCTGAGGACAATTCTATTAAGGTATTTCTAGTATAAAAGTTTACTATTCAAGTTTTAATGGTTTTCTTTCTAATTAATTATTACTTTTATATTAGTGAAATGTATTAATAACTTAAATGTTTAAAATAATAATAATAATAAAGTAGATATGAATATTTTATTTTAAAAATAATACTAATTTAATAAATAAAATACAAAATAAAATTTCTTAGTATATATTAAATATTATAAATATAAATAAATTTCTCATAAATAGATAAGACAAATTTATTAAAAGATAATTAATACATAAAGTGATTTTTTCTCGTAAATAAGTCATATAATTTCATGTGAGAATGTGATTTCTTATTGTTTAAAATGCATTTTTGAATGCATAAATGGATTAACATTTTGAGAATGCCTAGAGAATTTTATATTTGCAAATTAAACAACTTAAACTTAATATTTTTAAAAATCTATACTATATTTTGGCAAAATTCACTTGAGAAATGACCAAGAAAAAAAGTCATTTTATCTTGTAGACTTCTGTGATCCATATTTTGAATAATAATGCCTTTCCAATTATTCTTAATGATATAATTAATATAAATGACATTATTAGTTTTTTGATCTATTATTTAGACTATCTTAAATAATAATAAGAAATATTTAACTTAAAATGCAATTATATGACCAAAATAATTAAAATTTTAATTTTATATCTTAAAATTATTTTATAATTATGAAAATTATAGTATTGATATTTCTAGATATCTATATTCTTTATGGAAACATGAGACTTCCCAATGTTTTAAATGGACCCTCCACCTATCCTTATCCTCAGGGACAAGAAAGGAAGAAGAATAATTAGAAAAGCGTGTGAATGGATTCTATAAGTGGAAAAAGGAGAAAAAAATTAGTTTTCTTAGGTCACAGAGGGTATGGGAGGAAAAATATTTAATAATCTTTTCAAAAATTAAATATTTTATAAGTTAAAATTTTGTGATTCAAATTGAAAAGTGATAGCTCTTTTGAATTTAATAAATTGAGGATGGTCAACTCCAATTAATAAAGAAAACTTAAAGAATAAAAAGTTAAATTATAAATATAATGGAAATAATTATTGAAGTGGGAAAAATCAATCAAATAAGCTAGGATTATAGGGAACAAAACACATAAAATAAAATTAATTAATTAATTAATTAGTTAATTAATATAGTTAAAAAAATAGTAAAATGATGAAAAAAATTATAGACTATTTATAATTAACAAATAAAAATAAGAATAGAATTAATATACTTGAAAAATTAATAATTTAATTTAAAATAATGAAATAAGTAATATAATAATAATTACTTAATTATAATAATAATAAATACATAAGTAAATAAATATTTCAGACTTAAGGCACAAATCTAGTTGCTACTGATTTTCCACCCATTGTTTCTATTCAAATTGCTTGTATGCTTCTTAACTTTTATAACTTCCATGAACTTCCTATGATGGAAGTGATCAATTGTGGCAATGACCCGAGACTTCTCAACATAGAGGTGATGGTTAGACTTTTTAGCATGTTCGTTTAGTTATGCTTAATGTATGATGTGTGTTCTTGGATTCTTTGTTTGATGGAGTGTGTAGTCTCTCCAATGTAGGGCGTTCCACATGAGAAAGGGATTAATTAAACACTTTTCATATACTTGGGGTCTAACAGGTTGTTGAAAGATCTAAGGGAGCTATCCAGGGTCAAAATGGGATTAAAGGTAGTATGAACAATACTCGTTCTAAGAATACGAGAAATCTTGTATGTGGTTCCTAGAAGGATTGAGAGATGCATGCAGCTCACTAAATGAGCACGATCCTCCATTTGCGTGGGTCCTATACTTTCTTTATGAAAATATTTGAGTCTAAGACACCTGCGGATAGCAATTCTTCGAAAAAAACTTTTAGGAGATGGGATTTTTCTTGTTCAAAGTGACTTTCATAAAAAAACCTAAAAGTTGAGGTAGCTAGAGTGTTAAGAACACCAAACTTTTAAGTTGGATAATGATGAGGACATGCGTGAAACTATTGATCGGTATGAGTTTTTCTACGAAAATCTTGGAAAGAAAAAGAACCATATCCTTTATTTCAAATAAAAATATCAAGGAATGGAATGCTATCATTAACTTGTATCTCCATGGTGAACTTAATGGAGTTGGATTGACTATTAAGATGTAAAAGGAAAGAATCCAATTGGTTATGACCATGAGGTCGATTGACGAAAGTATCATGAATAAACCTCTTCCACATTTTAAAGCGAAGAGGGGCAGAAGCCAATGCTATAGATTTAAAATTTTCCATGAATAGGTTTGAAACAATCAAGAAGAGTCGGGAACTTATGGCTACTCCGCAAGTGTGTTCTTAGAATTCACCCTAGAAATTGAAAAAATTGGAGATGAGCAAAAGAGCTACCGAGTTGGTAGTATTAGGACCAGTTAATGCAATTAATAACCACCATCTCTTCTTTAATAGGGATATTAGTAAACAGAGAGAGTGCGTCAAAGCTAACAAGAAAATCCTCTAGATGAAGGTTAATATCCTTAAGCTCTTCGATGAAAGAAGCAAAATCCTTAAGAAAGGATTTTGTAAGGCCAACAAGGGGCCTGAGGTTCTAGGCAAAAAAATTTGCAAGAGGATAAGTGGGCCTACCAATCCTCTTTACAATGGGTCTAATGGGGACCCCATCTTTATGGATTTGGGGAAGCCCATAGATCCTAGAGGTGAGGGGTTGCTAAAAGTTTGTTTTTTTTAATAAGACTAGAAAGATTGCTAGAATTAATAACACAACTTTTCTTATTTATTTTTTGTAGTTGCAGCTATTAAAAAGGTAATCCATCATTTTGTTATGATAATCCATCTCATCGAGAATTATCAAAACCCCACCCTTATCATCTTTTACAGCAACCACATCGGCTCATTGTTTAAAGCCTTCAAAGTGTAAAATTCCTAGTGAAATATATTGCACATTTTGGAAGCTAAGGCAAGGTTCAAACCTTTCTCTAAAGTTTAAAAGTTAGAAGATGAAAGCACTTACTATAGAGGTTAACAACCTTTTTACTTTTATATACAAAATTTTTGACATTATTAATATTATTTTTATTAAAAAACAACGTATTTATATTATTCATATTAATTTTATTATTATTAAAATTCATTATATTCGTATTATTAATAACTCAAGGAAGAGGGCGATAAAAAACTATTAATAGAAGAAGGAACGACGCTCAAAGAAGAACGAGGGGGAACCGAAGGGCTTGACTGGGAAGGAGGCTGAAAATTATTGAGGGAAGAGGGAATCTGTTGGGTATTTTTCTGTTTGCAATGGGAAAATACCAAAACCAGAAAATAAAACACAGAGGCAATGCTCTATTTTCCTCACACCAGGATCTTTTTGCACAGAGAAGTCTTTTAAAAAAAATTACAGAGCACAGATTATTCCACCACCATAAAATGATTTCTATTCATTAAACAAGAACACTTACATATTCATCCTCTTTTACTCAGAGGGATTCACCAAAACATTTTCACAAAACTTACTCCGACTCCTATGAAATTTTACACCACTGTGTGTAAATATTTCATTTACTTTCACTGTTGTGTGAAAACAAAATTACAGAGTTTTACACATTTACCTTTTCACCTGTGTGAAACAATTCATGGATTTCAACAAAACTATCCACTGGTTTTCTTCATTTTCTTCTCCTCCTTCTCCTGCACTATTGTGCATTCTTTTTTACTTACATTACCAAGAAGATTTTTACGCTGCTGCATTTCATACCTTTAATCGAACGGCGGAGGATGGATATCGGAACACCCTTTCTCACCGTACTTTACACCACCGTGCAACTTTGGTAAATCAACGGACGTAAATGATGGAGGTCATCGGACGAGTGAAATCAATATCGGAAGGGGTGAGTTGACTGAGTGTTACCTTCCGATAAGTGTCAGGTGATGATGTCACGCCTGTCCACATGTCAGCATCGGAGCACCATCATACGGAAACCACTTTTGCCAAAGAGCGGTGCGATGGCTTCTTGGCAGTTTAGGTTTGCTGCTGGGTGGTTTCAAGGGTTGAACGGTCAGCGTTGAATGCTGGCCCGCGCGCAGAGTTGGAATTATAAATTTAACACTCCCCTTTAATTTCAACTGCTGGGCATTCGGTCATACCCAAACACTTCCTCAAAAATTCAAAGCTTTTCTGATCCAGTGGCTTTGTCAAAATGTCTGCAACCTGTTCATGAGTCCTACAATGTTCTAGGACGATTTCTCCATTGTTCACCAATTCTCTGATGTAGTGAAACCTTGTATCAATGTGTTTCGTTCTCTTATGAAACACTGAATTCTTTGACAATGCAATAGCTGAGCTATTGTCGCGAAAGATCACTGTCGCTTTTGCCTGCTCTTGGCCTAAGCTCCTCAACATCCTTCTCATCCAAACTGGTTGACATGCTACTGCTGTAGCTGCCACATATTCAGGCTCTGCTGTAGACAATGCTACAATGGACTGCTTCTTAGAAGCCCATGAAATGGCTCCTGAACCCATATGAAAAACATAACCGGAAG
>APFE030793700.1:40380-69607 GCA_000404065.3 Pinus taeda
GTGCAAGTGCTTGAAGATGCACTTGAATTTCCTGCTTGTGGTGTGCTTGGAGAAGCACTCTCATTTATCCTCAATGGTGTTCCTTGCTGTCCTTGTGTTGGCATTGCTGTTTGGGGATGCATTTCAGCCACCTCCTCATCATCTTCATCATGAGACAAACAGTTTTTAACATTCACTGTTTTCTCTATGCTTCCATCCCAAGCTTCCTCTTCAATAAACTGAACATCTCTGCTGATAAAAAACTTCTTGGTAGATGGGATATACAACCTGTAGGCCTTGGATTCCTCACTGTATCCAAATGAAAAGACATTTCTCCCCTTTGCTGTTCAACTTCCTCCTTAGCTGATCTGGAATGTGTGCATAGGCCACACATCCAAAAACTCTCATGTGGGTGACTCCTTGCTTTCTCCCACTCCATGCTTCTTCTGGCACTCTATTCATCACTGCTTTTGTAGGACACCTGTTTAGAATATATGCTGCACAATTTAAAGCTTCAGCCCAATAATCATTTGGCAAATTCTTTGCCTTCAACATACTCCTCGCCATATCCATGATGGTCCTGTTCTTCCTTTCAGCAACTTCATTTTGCTGTGGGGTGTACCTTGCTGTAAATTGTTTATGAATTCCATTTTCTTTACAAAATCTTAGGAATTCCTTGGAGATATACTCTCCTCCTCTATCAGTTCTGAGAACTTTGATATGCAGCCCGCTTTGGTTCTCCACAAGTGCTTTGAAATTTCTGAACTTTTCAAACACTTCACTTTTGTTTTTAAGGAAATAGATCCAAGTCTTTCTTGTAAAGTTATCAATAAAAGTTAGGAAATATTGGTTACCTGCTAATGATGCAGCTTGCATCGGTCCACATAAATCTGAGTGGATGATCTCTAAGGGTGCCTTTGCCCTTATGTTTTTACTTGAGGGAAAACTTTCTCTATGTTGTTTCCCCAAAATGCAACCTTCACATAGGCTGTCCAGTTTCTCTATCAATGGTAATCCTTTCACCATTCCTTTTCTGCTTAACAAGTTTAGACCTCCAAAATTTAGATGTCCAAATCTCAAGTGCCACAGCCAATTTTCATCCCTTGGCACGCTTTGGAAGGCCTCTTGGGTCACTGCTGCAATTTCATTTTTGTTTTTCAAATCTGCCCTGATCCTGAGAAGGAACATCCTGTTCCTTGTCATCTTCACTTCAGCAATGCATCGTTTGCTGGGTGGTATATCCATGATGGTACACACATCATTCACAAAATAAACATTGTAACCCTTTTGAACAAGCTGTCCAATACTCAAGAGGTTACATCTCATTCCGGGGACATAATACACATCTACTATGGTTTTCCTTTCTCCTTGCTTTGTAAATATTTTTACCTCCCCTTTTCCCATAACAGACACTTTGCTATCAGTTCCTAGTGTGACCTCTGATTTCATATTTTTATCTAGGGCAGAAAAGAGGGCTATATTTCCTGTCATATGGTTGCTGCAACCTGAGTCTAAAAACCAAATGTCTTCACTATTTGTTTCAGCCATGTTACAAGCTAACAAAACATTAGTTTGGCTGATGTTCTCTCTAGTAACATTTGCATTTTGTCTATTACTCATATCATGCTGCTTCTTCCTACATTCACTGGCATAATGCCCATATTTCTTACAGTAATAGCATTGGACATTGGATTTTTCATACCTTTGTCCTTGAGCATGATGTTGTTCTCTTTGCTGGCTGCTGCCTTGGCCTTGGTTCTGATTTGGATTGCTGCCTCTTCCTTGAGCATATGTTGGACTATTCCTTCCTCCTCTGTTATGGCTTCTGCCTCTTCCTCTCTTGTTTCCTCTGCCTTGACCTCTTCCTCTTCCAAAGGACATTTGGGTCTTGAAGGCTTGCTCTAGAGATGAGTTCTGATTCCTACTCAATCTCTGCTCATGTGTTATCAGTGATGCATGTAGCTCATCAACTGAAAAGCTTGAGAGATCCTTTGTCTCTTCAATGGTGGTGACAATAGCATCAAATTTTGAGGGTAAGACCCTCAGTATTTTCTCCACAATCCTCCTATCTTCAATGGTTTCTCCATGAGTCCTCATCTGTGTGACTAGACCAATTACATGTGTGAAGAATGAGTCAATATTGTCTGACTCCTTCATGTTGAGATTCTCAAAATCTCTCCTCAGCAACTGTAGTTTTGTTGTCCTCACTTTCTCCATACCTTGATAGGCTGTCTTGAGGGTTTGCCATGCTTCTTTGGATGTCTTAGCTCCTGCCATCCTTGGAAACACACCCTGGTCCACTGCTTGATACAACAATACAATGGCTTTTGCATCCTTCTTCCTATTGCTCTTCAATATGTCTTTCTCTGCCTGAGTTAATCTATTAAACTCAGTTTCATCTGCTGGTTCATCAAAGCCATCTTCAACTATTTCCCATAAATCTTGAGAGGCAAACAGGGCTTTCATAGTTATTGCCGAGTAGTCATAGTTCTTCCCATTGAACTGTGGGAGCTGGGTGTTAAACATACCCATACCAGTGCTTGTGCTGGCCATTCCTTGTATCCTCAGCTATGCTTCTAAATCCTTGACTGTGTATTTAAAACCAACTGACTGCTGCAACCAAAAGACTCCTCCCTTCAGCTTCTTTGTCACCTACAAAGAGCCTAAGCCTGCTCTGATACCACTGTTGGGTATTTTTCTGTTTGTAATGGGAAAATACCAAAACCAGAAAATAAAACACAGAGGCAATGCTCTGTTTTCCTCACACCAGGATCTTTTTGCACAGAGAAGTCTTTTAAAAAAAATTACAGAGCACAGATTATTCCACCACCATAAAATGATTTCTATTCATTAAACAAGAACACTTACATATTCATCCTCTTTTACTCAGAGGGATTCACCAAAACATTTTCACAAAACTTACTCTGCCTCCTATGAAATTCTACACCACTGTGTGTAAATATTTCATTTACTTTCAATGTTGTGTGAAAACAAAATTACAGAGTTTTACACATTTACCTTTTCACCTGTGTGAAACAATTCATGGATTTCAACAAAACTATCCACTGGTTTTCTTCATTTTCTTCTCCTCCTTCTCCTGCAGTGCTGTGCATTCTTTTTTACTTACATTACCAAAAAGATTTTTACGCTGCTGTGTTTCATACCTTTAATCGAACGGCGGAGGATGGATATCGGAACACCCTTTCTCACTGTACTTTACACCACCGTGCAACTTTGGTAAATCAACGGACGTAAATGCTGGAGGTCATCGGACGAGTGAAATCAATATTGGAAGGGGTGAGTTGACTGAGTATTACCTTCCGATAAGTGTTAGGTGATGATGTCACGCCTGTCCACATGTCAGCGTCGGAGCACCATCATATGGAAACCACTTTTGCCAAAGAGCACTTTTGCCAAAGAGCGATGCGATGGCTTCTTGGCGGTTTAGGTTTGCTGCTGGGTGGTTTCGAGGGTTGAACGGTCAGCGTTGAATGCTGGCCCGCACGCAGAGTTGGAATTATAAATTTAACAGAATCAACAATCGATTGGAGGCTCCGGAGTAACCAGCGAGAAGGGCATATGAGGGAATGCCACTTTCACGAGGAGAATCCCTCTGAGGAATAAAACAGAGGCGACTTTTTTTCAGATAGAGGGGAGACGGGAGGATCGGAATATGAATATTTTCGTGCTTGAAGGAGAAGACAAGTTAAAGAATAGGGGAGAATCCAAAAGAGGGGAAGCACTGGAAACATCACTGAGTTTTTAACGGTGTGAGAGGAGTCATGAACAACGCAGGAAGTCAAGCTGGAATTCATGCAATCAAATGTGGAGAACTGCCGAATCCAGAATGAAAGGCAGAGATAAAACTTGAAGAAGAGAAGAGACCAATGTCATTGGAACTGCTAACAGCGCCTAAGAGAGAAACCACACTGGAGGGAGTGCAACATCAACCACAGCCAGGCTAAAGTCGAAGGTTTGAAATGTTGGCCCCTTAAATCCGTGTTGTGATGAATTTTAAAATAAAAAATAAAAATTTTAAATAAAAAATAAAAATAAAAATTATATAATTTGAAAATTAAGAAATAATAAATAATAAACAAATAATTAGAAAAATAAAAAATATTAAATAATAATTAAGTAAAAGAAAGAAATGAATAATGAAAAAAGGTGGTTAGAAAGGAGTAGTATCTAATACAATTTGAGTTGGTCTAATTGTTAAGAGAATGTTTTTCCTTTTAAGAGGTCACAAGTTCAAAACAAGAAAGGTGAATTTGATTAATGATTAAAATGCTAAACAAAGCAATTGAGACAAAACAAATAAATTAATATATCAATATTAAGCTTCTGAACTAGAGGTTTTCAATATTAAAGTTATTTAGATTTTTTTCCATTGTGAGGACTTCTTGTCCCTGCAAACAAGGGGTTTCATACACCAATTTGTTCAAAACTAGAGAGGTGAATTAGATTAATGATTAAAATACTAAACAAAGGCATTGAGACAAAACAAATCAATTAATATATCAATATTAAGCTTGTGAACTAGAGGTTTTCAATATTTAAGTTATTTAGATGTTTTTCCATTTGAGGACTTCTTGTGGGGTCAATATTTAAGTTATTTAGATGTTTTTCCATTTGAGGACTTCCTGTCCCCACAAACAAGGGTTTTCATACACCAATTTGGTGTTTGGCTTGACCATGCTCTTAAAATTGGATAATAATAATAATAATAATTAGTCAATTTTAAAGTTATTTAGATGCTTTTCCATTTTGAGGACTTCTTGTCCTCACAAACAAGGGGTTTCATATACCAATTTGGTGTTTAATAATTAGAAAAACCAATCTTCATTATTGATTGAATTGATATGGATGGCGTAACCAAGATTAAGCTTCTGAACTAGAGGTTTCCAATATTAAAGTTATTTAGATGTTTTTCCATTTTGATGACTTCTTGTCCCCACAAACAAGGGGGTTCATATACCAATTTGGTGTCTCCCTTGACCATGAACTTAAAATTGAATAATAATAATAATAATAATTAAAAAAACCAATCTTTATTATTGATTGAATTGATATGGATGGGGTAACCAAATTAATGAAAGATAAATATATGTTAATTAGATTAATGACTAAAATGCTAATGAAAGGGAATTAGAAAAAAACAAAAAAAAAAAACAATTAAGATGAAAGAAAGAAATTAATATATCAATAAAAATTGGATCAAGGATTAAGCTTGTGAATTAGAGGTTTCCAATATTAAGGTTATTTAGATGCTTTTCCATTTTGAGGACTTCATGAATGATCTTGACTTGAATAAAAGGGATTTGAGGCAAGGACTTAGAGCTTGGTCAAAGGATAGGAGATGCTAAGATTTGTAAGACTATTCACCAAGGGAAGATTTTGAAAACTTATTATGAATGTATAGACAATGAACTTTAATGTATTTTACACTTTCACTGATATAAAAATTTCCACATGATAATGGAATTTTATAAAATCATGGATCCAATTGATCTTTGAGAGAATTAAATAATTGATTAAATGTCTTTAGGTGTTTGAAGTGAGTTTTAATACTTTTCTTGGCTAATATTATAGAGATGTGATTAGGGATTCATTCATTGAGTGGAGGGAAATCATAGCCCTGCTGGTTAGAGGGTGCTTATAAGATGGGAATATTGATTTGGCTCGAGTAATATGCTTTATTTTAAAATATTTCACAAGATGCAATTTTTATATAGTGAGAAAATGAGGGATGAGAGATGTGAATAGCCCTAAAAAAAAAAGTTTTTAATATGGATGATTTATGAGATTGCTGGTGGTTAATCCCATTCTCACTCTTTTCTAATTATCCTTTTTAGTTTGTTCCTTAAGAATGGGTGAAGTGTCCAATCTAAAAGTTGAACACCATCCTTGTTCCACATACAAAAATATCAATTCTATGAAAGGTTACATTCTCTTATCATGAAAATCCTTTCAATTTACCAAAATCTTAAAAAAAATCAACAAATTTTATAATCATTAATATTAATGGAATGTTATACCACAAGATTCATGGTAACAATGATAACACCTAATTCCATTAAAACAACCCAAAAACTGGTCTTCCCCTTAAAATTTATGGGGTAGCAATTATGGGAAGAACAATGATATATAATTTTTAGTGAACTATAACAATCTTAAATTTATTCACATATACATGCTTTACCTATTTTATTTGAATGCTAGTTCAACTTTGTCACAAGGGACCAAAGATGTTCCATATGCTTTGATATTGATGATAGGGGATAACATCCTATTGCTTTAACTACTTGGTAGTCCCACAAGAAAACCATTTGAAATGTACTATATAATAATAATAATCTAACTCTAAGGTCCATACTAAGCTATACACAAAATTGATGAGACAAAGAATCTACCTATTTGTTTATAGGACAAGGAACCTACCTCCACTTAGTAATTTGGCTATTTTACATAACTGTACACTCTATCCATTTTAAATTTGAACCTATAACCACTAATAAAAAAATAGATATTCTTAATTATATATAATAAAAGCTTATGTTTCAATTACAGCTTCTGCTACCTGACCCATTAAAAATCCTTAAAAATAAATCAACAACTTCATAACAGTTAGATGTCCAAATCTAAGATCTACAAAAACCTACTAACCCACAATTATAAATATTTTTATAAATATTTGTTTCATTCCTCAACATTTTCAACTAACCCATTAAAAATCTTTGAAAAGAAATCAACAATTAACTTCATAACAGTTAGATGTCCAAATCTACAATATACATAAACCTACTCACCCACCCATGAGATATGAAGTCTTTTATACTCACCACAGACATTTCCAGACTGTGGGCTCTTTTAGACTCTCTATTCTTCATTTGATCGTCATTCTCGTTTAGATGCCATTTTATATCTCTCGGTGTTCTAGTACACCCATTTTCCATTTCAAAAATCAAGAAACAGGATATAAATATTACAAATGTATCCATAAGTAAAGAATAAAACATGATTGCCAATGCCCATTTTCAGAACAACTATGCCGATTGGCAGCTACAGGGACCAAAAAGACACTCGAGTTTGATGGTGAACTCCAACTTAGTTAATGCATTTTTCTTCAACTGCAGGATTTTAAGTGCACCTGGATTTGAATATCGCTTATGCCTATGTCTCATGACATAGTTTGTGGAACTTTAATGTGATTGGTAATTATTTAACTGTCGAGATAAAGGCGAGAGGGAAAATATTTATTTAGGCTTTTGAACAATGTATTTTTCAATATGCAGTAATAAATAAAATATTTTTTATTTGATGTTTGATTATGTTAAAGAGTTTAGAAGCTCATTAAGTGAAGATGCTCATTTCACTGTTTGATGTGTAGTTGTTTATGTTAACTTAAAAATTAAATAAAAATTTAACAAAATCTAAAAATTAAAAAACTCTAGAAAATATTTAATTAATATGGATTTATAAAAAAATATTGTAATGGAAGAAATTTAATTCTTCTTAGTTCATGTTAGATTTCTTTTATGTATTCTTTTTAATAAATAAATATTTTATATTTAATGTTTCATATGTATATTTGTATTAAAATTGATAGGGTATTAATTAGTAAATATTTTTTATTTTAAGTTTGATAATGTTAAAGAGCCTAGATCCTCATTTTACACCACAGTATGATGGGATGTTTAACCTTCTGGGTTCATGAAAATAAAAAAGTAAAATTTATGTTAACTAGAAGTAAAAGAAATGTGTTAATTTGATGTTTAAATATTATACTTTTCAAAAAATATTTCGACAAGAAATTTAAATAAACTATTAGAAGATCTATGTTAACAAATTTTGTCCATATCAACTTCTATATATATATATATATATACAAGTTTTTATGGCTAATAATTTTATTTCATCCTATATATACTCTTCATATATATCTATATATAGAAAAAAATTATGTTTTTATGGTTAAAATTTTTATTTGGTCTTATATATATTCTATTTAGCATTCAAAAATACAATTTATACAATGAAAAATAACATGTCATTGTATTTTGCACTCTAATCACCTGAAGAAATTTGATCGCTCTTGGCTCATATTATATCCATACATTAGATAGATATAAAATGCATAAACAATATTCTAGAGATGCTATGAATTATTAATAATTACCGTAAGAAATTTGATCCATCTTAGCTCATATTATATCCATACATAAGATAAATATAAAATGTATAAACAATATTCTAGTAATGCTATGAATTATTAATAACTGACCTAATTACAGACTTTAGAAAAAGAAAAATGTATTAAACAAGTCTCAAATTAAAGGTGGCAATGAATTCTAGTAATTGTTGTCATCAACAAACATGAAAAAACAAAAACAAAACACCTATAAGTACTCACTTGGTACTTCTTTCATTCCATGTTTTCCATAATTATAAAAAAAAAGAGACTATGCATGAGAGAAATGCATGGTTAGTTAATGACTATGTTGGTATAAGTAACATAAGCAACACTCTAGAGTTGTGTTGGTTGGAGACTTAGAAAAGGAAAATTGTATTAAACACATTTAATAAATTGAAAGTAACACTTGAATTTAGTAATGTTGGTCATGAACAAACCAGACACCTATCAGTAGGCACATGGTACCTCATTCCTTCCATGTTCTCCATAATAAACCAACAAAAAATAAAAATAAAGACTACGCACGAGAGAAGTGCTGGGTGAGTTAATGAAAAGTCCTAAACATTAATAATAACACACATGAGGACAAATAAGGAGTAGGACACTACCACGTGTGTCGAGGAAGGAAAAACGGAGGGCAACAGTACATCATATGGAGAGAGATCAAAAGACGGAAAATGTTGCTGGGAGTTGGACTGTAGAAGCTGCAACAACTCATTTGACTAGAAACAACATGCTAGATACACACAAATATAATTTCTTCTATAATTTCATATTATATGTGAGAAATATATTTTATATGTTTCCAATAAATTGCATGTATTACGTGGATGTATTACGTGAAATGGATACTTAATTAGGGGTACTAAATCCAATAGGTTATGTATAATGGTTTGTGTTGCGAAAGAAATACTGTGAACAGGAAAACAAAAATATGTTGTATATGCACGATTCAAATTAATATTCTTAACTGAGATTAGGATATTCCTTGTGTATGTGACAAATGATGTTGATATTTAAACAAAAACAAGGTAGATGATTATGTAATAGTTCTTTTGTGTTTGGATAAGCATACAAGCACATCATAATTCATTTTGAAAAACATGTGTGATAGAAAGTATAATATTATAAATTTTATACTTATGGAATATTGTACATAAAGAACTTTGTAAAACAAACTCTAATATTATAAAGAATATTGTAAAACAAAAATCTAAGTAAAGAACTTCTTGATTGGGCCAAAGATGAAATTCATTGGTTTTGTTTTTGTGCTACCATAAAATCATGTAAAACAAAGAATAAATTAGAGATGGCCCATACCTAAATTTGTATGAAATAAATTACTTTGACTCTTAGTTGTGAAAAACTTTGTTATTGTCCAATAGTTAGAGTAGGGTTCGAGTTGTACCTACAACAGGTTAACAAAATCATTATTCATAAATAGAAAACTGAAAGGAATTAGAAAACATGGAATAATACTAATATAAAAGTCGAAGACTTGTTAAATTGGTTACCTAGGAAATAAAAAGTATTCCTTTAAAGGTCATCAAAGCCTACATGACAAAGTTACAAAAGATTAGTAATCCTTGGAAAATTGTTGACTATGGATAATGAAACATAAACTTTTAGGCTAGAGGATGAAGCCATAAGACTCTTCTTCAATGTTATGATACCTATGCATATTTCATTGGAAAATGGCACTACAAGTTTTTAAAAATAGAACAGTAGGAGTAAGTAATCAAAGAACCATAGATGAAATCATTAGGGAGGGAAATGAAAACTAAAATGTAGGAATTCTTCCAAATAATGGTTGGAGGGTTACATCCTTAAAGAAAAATATGTATTAGGGTTTTAGAAACATATAGTGAATTAAAGCCCTAAATTCAGTACATAGAGGGTTCACAAAGCAAGGATATAAGTTAAAATTTGTTACATATTTGAGGACATCTACATTCATGATTGTCTCATACTGTAAACTAAGTAAGTCAATTCCACCATCAAAATTGCACTAAGTAGAAACCTTAGGAAAGAAGAAAGAATTTTTGCCCAAGGCTTTAACAGAAGGGAACAAAATCATAAACTAACACAACCAAGAATGAATTCTTGTGAAGGAATGAAATCTTAGAAATGTGTGAACTAGTGACTCATTGTAGATTTGAGTAGCTCATAGAAATATGAAAGGGTTCCAAAAAATACCTAATAACAAATATAAACACAAATAGTTAATCATTCAAAACGTTTGAGGATTAACTACATAAATAGTTTGCAAAAAAAATCAAAATTGAAATTCATAACCTTTGTCTTACGATTATGCCAATGAGTATCGATGGAGGCTAAAAAGAATTAAGAGTTTCCAATTTGAGTAAGAGTTTACAATTTTGTGTAAGAATGGGGGTTTCAAAGTTAACCGTCATGCTTGGTCATAGAGTTTGAATGTGAAACAATGAAACCTAAAAGTAGGGATTTGGAAGGTAGTCATTTGATGTCCCTTAAGGCATGGGAATATGGGAAATAATCTAAACAGTTCCTATGTTTAGAAAAAAATCCCGAGCCACATATTGACCGTCCACCTCATACCTATCATATGGTGTAGTAAGAGGATGTATGCATGGTGAACATGTGTCATAGAACTATGATTAGACATAAGGATTAAGGAATGTATTTGGAGTAGTAATTTAATGAGTTATTCGAATAAAACTTCTTTCTTGTCACCTTTACAATTTATCCGCATTATTCCATTTCACATTCATTATCATCTTTGTGTATCTAATACCTATTGTTCTTCACTTTCAGGAGAAATCCACAAACAAAATCATTGGGAGAAATGGTAAAGAATGGCAAGAAAGTCATCTGTGAAAAATCAGAAATGAATACTATATTTACGAATACTACATGTAGTAGAGAGGGAGGAACCTCTACGTGGGAAGCCATGTATAAGAAACTATAAGAAGAGGAACCAAGGATTTTGGAAATGAAGGTTACAGTTGACAGACGTGATTCCTCATACGCATCCATGTTTGAGACAACATGCTCATTTTTGCATCGCATAAATGCGCGTACAAAGATAATCCCTTATGAATACATGGTTAAATGGGTTATTGATGTAGCTAACCTCTCAAACAAAGAATTCAAGACAAGAAGTGAAGAGGCTATGGGATCTTTTACCTTATACAACCTGCAGCTTATGTGCCACCTACAAGAGCCACAAGTTATCTACAACAAGTAGTTCATCAAGAAGTTTGCCAAAGAGAACGAAGACCCAACAAATTGCACCCAGACCTGGTCAAATAATGTTGGAAAAAGAAAAGAAGACAAGAACAATATATACCCTATTGTATATATCTATCCCCCTCATAGTTTTGCAGTAACCATGATATGTAGACTATTTGGCGAACCCGATAGCACTAAATTCTCACAGAATGGCTGCCATTAATAGATGCAGTTGTAAACATAACTATAATGAGTTGGGCACAAATTTTGTATAATAACTTAGCAAGAACAATAATGGGGTATAGAAGGAAAAGAAGTGTTTCTTCGAGGGCTTACCCTCCATTTTTTATTAGTGCCTATGTAATGGATGCAATTTGTTTTGGTTCAAAATTTCCTGTAATGGGATGGAAGTTGATTGTCCAAGATCCACTTCCCATTTACATATAAAATAAAGACATGTGGGAATCTCAGTTTCAACCAAATTTTCGCAAAAATTCTCATGGAGTTATGCTCCCTATCCACAAATAGCTTTATAACTGAGATGCCTCTACATTTTCTAAGGAAACCGAGGTAGATATCCTCCAAGTAGCCAAATGGTTTGGGGAGGAAACATCCATGTATATGAGGGTATTTGGTAGTGTTTCCTCCCCCCATGTTCTCCCACACTATGTTCCAGACAAATAGATGGCTAGAGATGTAGCCTATCAAATAGCTAGTGAGGGTGGGATGAGAAAAACATTAAGGGAAGCAAAGAAGGCCATTTGGCCTACATTCCCTTTATAGTGTGGAGCATTTTCATTACACGACCTCGGGCATGCATACAAAGAAGTAGAGATTATGTTATCTCTACAATTTCCTAAATGCCTAGGAAGGCAATATGACCCATTTGGCATTGTCAAAGACTTTACCACCATGGTAAAAATAAAAGTATTCAATAATGAGGAAGATGCATTTGATGACATATGTTTACAGAAGAACACGTATAGAGAGGTGAAGCATATGGCACAATTGCTTTTTGATCGTGAAGATCTTGAAGCTTTTTACGAGTATAGAGAAAGGAGGCCAACGAAGGTCCCATTGGACAAATTGTTGATTGAACAAATAAGGGAGCCTAGTCCGAGTGTAAGTCTAGAACAAGATTCCAAAGAAAATTCTAAAACAAATTTTGGAGCAGAATTCCAAGAGAAATATACCAAGGTATCAGAGAAGACATAGCAACAAGCAGAAAATGGGAAAAGTAGAAGGAGGGAGTCAAAAAAATATACAACCCAATCTATAGAAAAGATAGTGGAGAAAACTTCAGCTAGAAAACAGAATGAAATCCATTCCACCTCCACCCAACCAATAAAATCCTCGGTGATTGATTTAGAGGAAGAATGGGAGAAATTTAATAAAGATCTCCATAGCGAGGAATAAACACTAGAGTTGTAAACTCCACAATAGAAAGAAAATCGAGAAATTACAACAGAGGAGACTGTAAATACTCAAGAGGTAGAGCACACTCTTGTCAGTCATACCTCTTAAATTGTTTTGAGGATTGAGGAGATTCCTCCTTTAGATATATTATATAGTCCACAACACAAAACAGTTGCTAAAAGATAAAGGAATAAAAGGAAATTAGATTCTACAACTGTTACTACCTGTGATAATGAACCGATGGATGTTGTCTCGAAAGGATCACCCATCAACCTATCGACCAACCTTACTAGACTGTCACAGTTTAAAGGTGCATATGCTACAACGACCATCGTCAAAGCAACAAAGGTAAAAATGTTTCTTAAGGAAAAAGAAAATAAAATTATGTCACTTGAACAATAATTACAACAAGCAAAATCCAACCAGTAAGCTGAAACACAGTTAGCTAAGCTTCAACAAGAGTTTGAGCAGATGCAAATAAAAAATCAAGCTAGCTTAGCAAAGAGGGAAGTGAAAATACAAGGAATAACTGATCTACATAACGATGATCCAAAAATTGATCAGTTTATTACTGAACTGCTTGGCCTTAACTCCCAACTGTTGCACCAAAAGGAACTATTATGCAAGAATATTTCACAATGGAATTCTTATTGAGAAACAAGCGACAAGTTGACGAGTCAAGTCATTGAAATGAGGCTTCAATATGATGAAATCTTCAAAAGAGTTTTTGACTTCATTACCTGGAAGAATTCAGACGCTGGGAGAAAATATGACTTGCCTAAAGTGTAGGAGTCACACAAAGAAATCTTATTTGAAAACTAGGATCCCCGGCTTAGAGAGGTAGAAAAGGAATTTGAAGATGTAGCAGCAGCGACAAACAATGTTATCGAGAATATTAACAATAATTTACATAGTTCCAACCTTGTGGCAGAGTCCATTCTAAGTTTTCTTCCTGATGTAAAACAACATGAACTACAGTGGAGACATGCAACAGAAGAAGAAGCAGAAGCAATTAGGCAAACGAGCAGGTTAAACCGGGAAGTATATTGGTGAAATTTAGTGAAACTTCATAGCTAGTGGATGACCCTGCGATGCCTAACCACTTCTATGGAGAAAATGGGCAGTTGAAAGCTGAAATCAACCAACTCACACGGATCAACCCCATGGCAGACATTTGTGATCTAAAAGATCAAATGAAGAATAGTTATTCAACATGCTCATTTTTATTTTTGTTTTATTTTGCATAATTTGAGGATGGTCATTTTAACCTCCTCAACTATTTTTGTAGTAATCTATTTTTATTTTTATAGTTTTGTATTTAAACCCCTCTCATGCATTTAGAGAGAGGTCCAAAAACTCTATCACAAACAATCTTCGAAACATGAACTTTGTCCTTTTGAGGAAGTTCTAGTGAAATGAATGCAACATGATTTATTTTTATCTTATCTCGCATGTTTTACTGAAATTGAACTTTTGTACTCTTAGATGGTGTTGGATGTATTGAAAGTACATCAATATTGCTGAAGCACATGAGTAGGACGTATTACAAATGGTACTTTTATCTCGCAATTATGTTTTACTTGTGTATTACACAATAATTTCTCTTCAAGTTGTTTATGTATGAAAGTTTAAATCTTGGTTAGCATTATTGCACTTTTGTGTGATGATGGCCTGTATTTTATGTAGAATGCATGAATAATTTCTTATGTCATATATATTTCACAATTGTTTCAGCTAATGTTTTATATGAAATGATTATTGTTAAATGATTTCATTTCTCATTTGAATTGAATGGTCTTTATTACCAATTGCTTTTGGACATTATCGTAGATCACATATATCAATTTATTACTGGGTGTAGTCATAATTAGAGAGTGTTTAAATTAGGATAAATGCATGTGATTATTAGTTTAGATTAGATTATTTTTAGCTTAAACATTACTCCAAAATATCACATATCACCCCATCAACACTATTATAAATTAGATTGGGAGACTGGTCCCATTATCCCTTGTTAGAGCCACTACACTAAACAGAAAAGGAGCTGCCAACAAAGGTTCGGCTTGGGTGTTTTACCCCCATGTTGAAACAATTATTTTTGAGGCCTCAACATTTTGGCACTAGAAGGAGGGCCTGGCTATGAATGGCAAGTAAATCCAAATCAACAGGCCATTCTAAGAGGAAAATTCGCTCACCATCACCTTCAACTTATTGATCGCATTCCAAGTCCCCTAATCCTAAATGAGAAGTTGCAAATAAAATTACAGAGCCCACTGCTGAAAACCTAAAGAAACCAGATCATTCTTCTTCTAGAGAAGCCCCTCAAGTCCAATCTTTAATTCATAAATTACAGGGGATTTCGTTATCCCAAGAAGAATATGAGTTATCCCAAGATAGTGTTACCTCTTAGTTTACACCATCTCAATGGTTAAATAGAGCACAGAGTGAAAAAATTGGAATCCCCTTATTCGAATTCGCTCTGCCAAGCCATAAGAAAGCTAAGAAAACACCATCTGAATCTCACAACGAGGTTATTTCATTAGATTAGTTGTCATATTCATTCATTCCATCTATTGCATCATAATATCAATCATCTACCTCACCACTCCGGTTCGTGATTCACATATGTATAGGAACTACATCCTCCCCTACCAAATCACCTTCAACCACTCCTACACCTTTTACTACTCACATACAAACAATGGCACAAAATCCTACAAGGGCATGGAAAAACCCAGGATTTGTGAGAACTGTTGGGCCTTTACATCAATTGCCAGCTCATATAGAGAAATGGTTACTCAAATTCAATCCTGAAAATGGCCTACTTGCTGAGGAACATATAAACAATTTCATGTTGTCCATTAACTTGAATGAAGTAATGTAAGAAGACTCAGTCGTACGATTATTTCCCTATACTTTACAGCGAGTAGTAGGATCATGGTACTTCTCATTACGATCAAGTTCTATTACTAGTTGGGATGCTTTCCAAGAGTAGTTTTTAACTAAATTTGGAGATGATAGATCCACAACTACCCTAATCAATGATCTCTCCAATTTGAAAGTCAAACTGAAATAACCCATTGAAGACTTCAACTCTTGCTTCAATAAATTATTGAATAAGATACCAATGACATATAAGCCTGGAAATGAGGTACAAAATTAGTGATATATTTCTGCTCTACCTTCAAACACAACTATTTTCATTGATAAAGCTGCCAAACCCACTTTGGCAGAAAATATGAAAGAGGAAATAGCTGTAGAAAAAGGAATTCTAGCTATAGATAATAAAAACACATTAGAAAAATGAAAATCTAAGAAATTGACTTTTAGGATTGACTCCAAGAAGAAATCACCTAAAGATCCTTTTGATCTTGAAGAGTTACAAAAAGTCCTCAATACCATGTCTAACAAAATGGTTGATATCAAAAAACAGGTAGCGAAGACTTCCTCTAGCAAATATTTTAGACCATTTAAAAGGAATTCCCCTGTTGATCCTAAACCTCCAAATGCTATATCAAATGCCAAATTAGATGGAAAGGAGGATGAATTTTGAAAAAGTGAAGAATAAATAAATGACGAAGAAGTGCCAAAGTTACAAGGAATGTGGGATTTTATCCTTCGCAATGAAGAGACTCATGAATCATTGCCTTTCGCTACTCAAAGTAAAAGCCCTATTGATTTGTCACAAACATATCTGAAGAAAAAGGCTTATACCTCCTCCTAGGGACAAAACAACAGGTAAGAATTCTTCACCAAAATCCACTCAAACTACTCTTTCTCAATTGGATTCTTCACCTTCACCTAAAATATCATATTTTCTGAAGAAATGGAATATAATATTGTTGGTGATATGAAGAAAACCAGGGAAAACATCACCTTTCGTGAGATTACAAAATTGAAGGAAAAGAAAAATATACTCCTTAAGGAACTCAAAGTAGTACCTACTGCACCACGTCCCATTTTCGTGATATCACAAGCTGCCCAGGAAATGGGAAGGCCCCTAACACCTCTTTAAACCAGATTGATCGAACCAACATCGCTCTAATTGGAGGAAGGTCTAAGTATCATACTCCTCCATTTCTCCTTACTTTTGAAGTCTTTAATAGGAATTTACACAACTGTTTAGTTGATTTAGGAGCTTCATCTAACATCTTACCTAGAATAGTTTGTACAATGTTGAATGTTCAGCCTCAAAAATCTGTTGTATGTATAGTACAATTAGATTGATCTCAAGTCGAAGTTTTTGGAGAACTTAATCAAGTAACCATCAGACATTCATTAAAACCTAAAGTTTTTCAAGTCAATGATATACTTGTAGTTGATATTCCAGAGTTCTATGGCCTAATCCTTAGTAGAGACTAGTCAGAAAAACTTCATGGTTAGTTTCCAACTGACTCATTTCACATGTGGCTTCCATATAATGGCAAGCCAAATCAAATAAGGTTGACCATGAGAAACATCAAAATTACATAGCCAGGGAGTGAGAAGGAGAAAATGAATCGGTCGCGTATAGTAACAATATCATAGGAAACTACTCAGTAGAATCATTTCTAGGAAATTTCAATGCTTACATTTCATGTTTCTTAGAAAACTATGTTGTATCTCAACTCAATTTTTTTTTCCCAAATAGACACTTCTAAATGCATACGTTTTGTAGATAAACCTATAGTTAACACTTTATTTTGGAAATTACTTTTCGATAGATCTAAATCCAATGATGGAGCAGGAGCAAGATGCATATTAGTTAGTCCAGAGGGGGGAAATACTATGTTGGCATGCATAATTGAATTTCAATTGACAAACAACATTGTTGATATCAGTTGGCCTTAATATCAAACACCTCCAAGTACTTTGAGATTTAGAAATTGTAATAAAGTAGCTGAGAAATACTATAAACTATTTGTTAGGACATTGGAAACACTATCAGCCATTAGTCCAAGACGTGACCTGTCACTTTACAATGTTTTATATTTTCTCTATTCCAAGACTCCAAATGCGAGTGTCGATATCCTACTTAATGTCTCTCCCATGCTTATTCCACCAAAGGATTATAACCCTCACTGATATTCCATTGATCATTTTTAGGCCTTCTATTCCTGATAATATCACCAACTAGAGAGACTTTACTAATGATCCTGATATCATAAGCTTCATGACTTCAGAAAGATCTTATGATGACCAGATAGTTGATGAAGACCAGCATGATAACCAAAGTAAACAAGAAACAATCAATAACGATATACCAAAATCTATAGTTAAGTTGGGAGATTTATATGACCTCAAAGACAGATTTAAACGACCCACCAATTCAAATCTTTAGAGTTCAACTCTGAGGTTTGAATTGATTAACCTTGGGACTAACCTAAAGCCTCAAAATATTAATCTAGGTCTTGCACTTCCATCAAATGAAAAATCATTCTTTATAGGTTTGTTGAAGAGGTACAAAAATGTCCTCGCATGGAACTATGAAGATCTTAAGGCATATGAGACCTCTATTATTCAACATACTACTCCCATGACATCCGATGAAAGACCTATTCAGTAGAATTTAAGGAATATCCACCCCAGTTTAGAATGTAAGATTAAATATGAATTAAATAAACTACTGAAAGCTAAGATTATTTTTGCTGTCAGGCATTCCCGATGGGTCTCCAATCTTTTCCCAGTTGGAAAAAAGAATGACGATATTTGAATATTTATAAACTTTTGCAACCTTAATAGAGCTTGCCAAAAGAAAAATTTCCCATTGCCTCCTGTGGAACAGATATTGCAATCAGTTGTAGGCTGAGAGCTAATGTCTTTCCTGGATGGTTTTTCATGTTATAATCAGATCTTAGTACATCCAGATGACCAGCTAAAAACTACATTCCAAACAAAATGGGGCACTTATGCTTATCAAAAGATACCATTTGGACTAATTAATGTCGGTGCCAATTTCCAGAGAGTCATGGACATAGCCTTCAAATTTTTAGTGAACAAAACAATAGTAATATACTTAGATGATATAATTGTATATTCTAGAAAGTGAAATAATTATCTAAGGGATTTAAAGAAAATATTTGAACGTCTCCAAAGGTATGGGAGTTCTCTTAATCCTAAGAAGTATTTTTTAACATTAAGTGAAGGAAAGATCCTTGGATTCATTGTGTCCAAAGTAGGGATTTATATTGACCCTCACAGAATTAGAGAAATATCTGAAATAACTTTACCACATCACAAAAAATAAATGCAATATTTCCTAGGTCAGATAAATTTTGTTAAATGATTTGTCCCTGACTTCTCAATAATCGTTTTACCTATTCAATCCATGATAAAGAAAAATTCCCTATTTAAATCGGGACACTCAAAACATGAAGCCTTTAACTTGATCAAAGAAGAAATCATAAACGCCCCAGATTGTGGAACAAATAGGCCCAACAACATTTCTATTACAAGATTTCTTTGGTAAGAGATAATATCTACTTGTTAATGGGAAGATTTTAAAGAAATACTTTCCATAGAAGATGATCTCTTATGTTCACTGTATATTATTTCCTTTATGTTATTTGCTTTTAGAAAGAATAATACAAGTTGAAAAAAAAAAAAATTGGCTTTACAAATGGCAATCTCTTTTTAATTTTGACTTTTCGCTTGTGTAAGTAAGGATTGCTATGAAAGTAATATTCACATATGAAATATATAGTCAAGTTCTATTGCTCAATATTTTCTTGTTCTCTGCTAAAAATTATCTAATCTTTGATGAAACTTAGCTTTAAAAATAAATCTTTCCTTTTTATCAGTCATGAAAAGTATCAATAACAAAGTGAAGTCTCTCTACAGAAAAGCATCTTTAAACTCTACAATTGTCATCCAGAAACTCTTAAGGATCCAATGATTCTCCTCACCAAATTAGCTTTCATTTTTAGAGTGTAATTCTAAAATATACTTAAACTTAAAGGATAAGATGTCTCACGAAGAGCCATCTTACCATGATTATAAGATTATAACTAACTGACATTACCAATACTCCATATCAAAACATGGTAAGGGCTTGATATTATGTTAATCAAAAGACAAGGGGTCTCATCAAGAGATAGCTTGTTCAGTTAAGTTATAAATCAAGTGAATGGCATTGTCAATTTTGGTGACCAAACCAAGAAATTATCCTTTAAGAGATAAAAGATGAAAATTTGAAGGAAGAAATAATTACTTTAGAAAATAAATAAAGAAATAAGTATACAAATGATCTTATCTTTAAAATTGCATTCTGACCTAGGTGGGATATTGAACCATTGTTGGTTAAAAGGTAACCTTGTCAAGGCTATGAACCCCTGCTGGCAATAGAAGCCCTACCTATGATAACTGAGTATACCGAAAATGATCTGAAAAAAGCCTCCCTATTTTTATCCTTAAAACCAAGTAATGATTGATGTAGATAAAGTGAATTTCTTATGAGAAAATGATAATCAAAAGAATGATAGTTTTTTCCTGTAGAGAAAAGTGCTAATTTTATTCATATGAAGAAAATTCCATTTTGTAGATGCTTAAAGCATATGTAGAAGAGTTGTTCCTATAATCAGGAAACAAAAGAATACAAAAAACAAGAAAAGAAGAATTGATCTAACTAGCCTATGCTTTCCTGCCCTTCTTCTTCTCCAATCTTTGCCAACCACCAATTTTGGGAGTGGGAGCAATAATGGAAAGCTTGTTTTCCATTATATTCAGTCGTTGTTCTTTGTCAGATTCTGATCCTTCGAAACCATATGTTCATTTGGTGCCACTTACTTCCATTTGTAATTATTGTTGCTACTTCAAATTATTTTGCCCCAAGGTAGGCCCTTCGATATTATGTTTTCGTGTCTCATTTTCATGCATGTAGGCTCAGTCTTCAATTCCTCCCCTTCCAGCAGTTTGGTATGCTGCCAACCTTTGTGTTTTATCGGTTGTTTCTTATTCCCTTTAGGCTCCTTTCTAGCCAATGGACAGGTGTATTGGAGGTGCCCTATTTGCAAGCATCCACGACATCTAAATGTTGTCTTCTCATAGTCATGTTGTTGTGTCCATAGTGAATTATTAAAATTCAATGTGATGTGATCTGGTAGTCCTTGACTCAGGTCCACTTCTACACATATCTTGCCATATCTGAAAATTCCCTGAATAGCTCTATCTTCATCTGATTTAAGGAACATCCCCAAGGAGTTCCTAATGGCTATTAAGACTTTTTTATGCCAAAAAATGTAGTGGGATGTTGAAACCTTACCCAAACAGGCATTTTTGAAACTCTCATGGTTTTGGCATCGAATTCTAAGAACCGGGGGGTGATGAAGAGGCCAGCATTGCCCCAAAACCAAGGCCCCTAATTGATGATGTTATCTCGTTCTTGTTCTATGCTAAATCTAACTACGAAAAACCTCTTAGGTCATAGATAAATTTCACTGTTAAGTGACCATGATAAGAAGATCCATTGATCCAATGCATCTTATTTTGGCCAAAAACCATTAAATATACATATAACAACATTGTGGGCTAGATCTGTGTATAGATCAGTTACCTCTGGGAGAGATACTGTAAGAATTGGTGATTATGGCTTCTATTCCACGATGCAGGGGCCTCATAGCTCTGATGTGGGTACTGGTTTGTTTTGCAATGGTTCTTTTCCTTTGACTGCATCGTGAAAGGATCCTGAAGTTTTTTAGCTAGATCCCTTGCATTCACCTCACAGTCTCAAGTTGAGAATGATAGTTGAATATTTAATGACTCCATACTCATCAAGTGAGTGATGGTCCTACAAGATGAATCCTGTATATATCAAATTTTGGTATGTTGTTTGGGTTCTCAGTTTGATCTACATCTCCTTTCTCTAACTCTTGAACGCTCATCCCTCTTCTAATTTGTACACAACAATGTTTTCCTTCTATCGATCTGATAAAGATTTGCATCAGATTTGCCTTCATACATGGTAGATCGACCTTGTCCAAGCCTCGATTTACTGGATGTGCCTTCTCTATCTTCCCCAAAGCACCTTGAAAAGTGGGAATCTATCAATGCCTTGCTATCTCATGATCAGGCTTGCCAAGGTCATTTTCCGGAGGCCCAATCTGAATGCTCTGAGTATGAGTGCCCGCTTTTATCAAGGGAGCCCAGATCTCCTGATGCAAGGTGGTTTTGGCTTGGAAAGCCCTAGCTATGAGTGTCCCCTTCATGGCACTGTCCTTTGTATGCTTATGTGCACCACAGAGCTTTGAGTACTGCCCACTTCGTGTGTGCTCTGGATTAGGCTGGCATAGTGCATTTTTCAAAAACCCAGCCATATTGCTGAGGGTACCAATTAACAACCCTATTACCCAGTCGTCTAAGGGCATGGCAATGTTGGTTGGATCCACCATGGTAACTAAAAGATACTTCCGATCAATCATGCAAACCCTTGATATTCTGAGAGGTAACTGGGACACTTCAATATACTTGGCCCATAATCGCACAACTGCTTCCAGCCAGACTGGGTCACCTTTGTCTTTGAGCATGATGGAATGATAGAAACCAAGGTATAAATCATTTTTTTCTAACCGTTTTGGTTAGTATTGGGGTACATCTTCCACTCCATATCCTGATGTAATGGATCCATGTGGAAAACAGTGAAAATCCCTCTAAATCAGGTAAGCAGAGCACACCAATGTCCTCAGTGGGTAATGATCTATTGCAGGGTATTTGCTGTATGGTTCAATATGGAGACAAATCCTTGAAAAAGTATCTGATTTAGCTAACCTAGCTACTAATTTCTTGTGCGGACTTCGTGCCATTTCACTGATGCCCCCATCTCTGGTATGCAGTGCGACGGCAGCGCAGAACAGGTTAGAAACGCTAGAAATTGTCTTTTCTCAGTCTTTAACCCCGGGAAATCTCTTAGATCCTATTCTCAATCCAATACAAGGTTTCGAGAATCAAAAGAATGATAGTTAAGTATATGTTGTTTTATTATTAATGAGCAGTGTTTTTCACCTTATATGTAATTTTTATTTTCAAAACTGTCTTTATTTTGGAAGTTTTTAGAAATTTCAAAAAATAATAAGAGATAACTGATTCTTCCAAGTGAATCATCAATTGTTGTTCTCTTCAAAAACCCGTCATTTATTAATAGTAGTAGTTAATATTAGATTAATAAATAGGGACCCTTTAAAAAAAAATCCTTCCAAAAATAAACTTAGCATTTAGGTATTTTTCTTATTTAATTTTGTAATAAAGTAAGATATCAATCAAACACCTTTCTTCGAAAGAACTACTAAATTATTTCCTTTCCACATACCACATGATTAATCATCATAAAAAACCTTTCTAACCCACCAAATATAATGAAAAACGATTCAAAGAGGACTCCATGCTTTATACCTCGAAACTATCATATTTTTTATATAAACTAAGTCCTAAAGCTTTTCTCGTGAAAACCATGTCTCGCATTGCATATCGCTATTTATGAAGAGCCCACCTTAAATGGTTGTCTCAAAATAAGCGAAATCTCAAGTTGCGACGACATCGTAACCTTTACTGCATCACATTTCGGGCACTTAAAAGAACACTGCAAACTTACCATCAGTTGATATTGTAAAATCTGATCTAGGCCAAGACCCACTTCTTGTGTACATTTCAAAGAAATGTTTAGCTCGACTAGCTATTAAAAAGGTCTTTAGATAGAAAAACATGACAAGTAGCTATGTTTTGAGGCAATAAATGAGTTGCTCACATCTCGCATTTCATAGAAACATAAGGCAAGGTAAGAAAAGAAAAAAGGCATAATGTGATATTGCGATTTGCAATATTTCTTTGCAAATCGCAAAATCGACATTATCGCAATTCAAAGGCTCTCCACCCTAAAAGCTTTCTTCCCAAATTACAATGCAAACATTTATGAGCATTAAAACTAAGAGATAATGAAGCATTAGTGAGGCTTTAGTAAGTCCTCACTGCATTTATGTGTGAAAATCCATTTAACGTGATATGATATCTTCTTATGCTCATTTGAATAAAAATCCTTTCTTATAACCTTTACAAGTTATCCACATTATTTCGTTTCATGTTCATTATCATCTTTGTGTATTTGATAGTTGTTGTTCTTCACATTCAGGAAAATTTCTTAGAGAAAATTGTTGGGAGAAATGGTGAAGATAGGTAAGGTAGTCATCTCTGAGAAATTAGAAATGACTCCTTTATTTATGGATACTACATACAACAGAGAGGGAGGAACCTCTACGTGGGAAGACATGTATAATATACTAGAAGAAGAGAAAGAAAGGATTTTGGAAATGAAGGTTATAGTTAATGGGCGTGGTTCCTCAGATGCCTCCATGTTTGAGACAACATGCTCTTTTTTTCATCGCATAGTTGCATGTCCAAAGATAATCCCTTATACAAACATGGTCAAATGCGTTATTGAAGACACCAACATCTAAGATAGATAATTCAAGAAAAGAAGCCAAGAGGTTATGGGATCTTTTATCCCAGACAACCTGCAGCCTATGTACTACCTACGAGAGCCATAAGTCATCTACAAAAACAAGTTCGTGGAGAAGTTTGATAAAGAGAATGAATAACCAATAGAATGCACCCAAAACTGGTCAAATAATGAGGGAAAAATAAATAAATAGATGAATGGTATGTACTCTATTGCGTCTATTTGTCCGCCCCATAGTTTTGTAGTGGGCATGATATGTAGACTATTTGGCAAACTCGATAGCACTAAATTATTGCCATAATGAATGCCATTAATAGATGTAGCTGTAAACGCAACTATAATGAATTGGGCACAAAAGTTTTTTGATAATCTAGCAAGAATAAAAATGTAGTATAGAAGGAAAAGAAGTGTTGCTTCAAGGATTTACCCTCCATTTTTTATGAGTGTCTTTTTAATGGGTGCAATTTGTTTTGGTTCAAAATTTCCTGTCATGGGATGGAAGTGAACTGTCCAAGATCTTCTTCCCATTCATATATATAATAAAGACATGTGGGAATATTATTTTCAACCACATTTTCACAAAATTTGATAGTAAATTAGCTACTAGTACTGAAAGGAAAATTACTATTCTTATTAGGAATTTGTTTATCAATTTAAATTCCCTAAATCCAAAACTGAACTTAAGCATCATACTTTTAGGGTGATATGATGTGTTAGTGGATATGTATTAGCTAGAAAGTCATATGAAAATTATAAAATGCTTGAAAAAGATAGTTACTTGTACTAATCATGAGGTAGTAGAAGAGATAATCTCATACATACCCAAATCAATAATAATAAGATAGATATCAACATTGTAGTTAATGATATGCACAAGGAATGAGTATAAGTTGTTTGCGATATAGGTGGAAGATTTAACAAAAGAGAATAGAAAAACTACTTTTGATGAATTTACAATGGTGTGGGAATTGAAGGATGTTTCTTTTAGATGAAATTTGTTGTTTTCTGCCAAAGAGAGACATTTATTTTACCATAGAATTTGTATGTGGAGCAACACCAGTGTTAAGAGAACCCTATAAGGCAAGTTTTCTAGAGTTGACAAAAGCTAATATGCAACATTAGGATTTGCTTGACAAGAAGTATGTTGGAGAAATTTTTTCATCTTGGAGAACACTAGTACTATTTTTAAGAGAAAATATGGTACTTTTAGGCTATGTGTCGATTATAGACACATAAACATTCTAAAAATTAAAAATAAATACCCTTTACCTAGAATTGATGATTTTATTGATTAGGTAAGAGCGAAGACAATGTTCTTTAAGATAGACTTGAGATTTGGTTACCATGAAATCAAATATAAGCACGAAGATATCCATAAGACTAATTTCAAGAATATATATGGCCATTATGAGTTTGTTTTTCTTCCTTTAGAACTAACTAGTTCCCTAGATAGATTTATGCCTTTAATGAATAACATTTGAACTAGTAATTAGATAAGTGTGTACTAATCTTCATTGGTGGTATTTTAATTTGCACAAAAACACAAGAGGAACATGAACGTCACTTAAGAGTAGTGTTGTAAACACTCTAAGAGCATCAATTGTATGCAAATTTTAGTAAATGTGAGTTCTATCTAGATCAAACTTAGTATGAAGGATTTGTGAAAAACCCTGCAAAGATCAAAGCAATCCTTAATGGACCTGTTCCTAAGGACGTGGATAATATTCAATCATGTATGGGAATTATAGAATATTATCACATGTTCGTATATGATTTTTCTAAGTTCCCTTATCCTATAACATCACTACAGGAGAAAGGAGCTAAACTTACATGGATCAAAAAATGTCAAGAGAGTTTTGACAGGATAAAATATTTCTTCATTATAGCCCCCATATTTGAATTTTTTTATCCCAATAAACACTATAAGTTTCGCATAGAATTTATTTGGAATGGTTAGGAGGAGCTCTAATGCAAGACAATCCTTTTATTGTTTAAGAATCTAGGAAGCTAAAGGAGCATGAAAAGAACTATGATGCCTATGACTTAGAGTTATTTGTAGGAAATATTTCTTTAGTCAACCATATTTACATGCAGGGAAATAAATTTGGAGGAATTTCCTTCTTGAATTTGATTTTGAATAAAACATATCAAAGAGATGGAAAAGAATTAGAATATGCACTTAGTCAAAGTCTCAATCAAATTCCTAGAATTTCTTCGAGTAGTATAAAAAAAAAAAATCATTGAATAGGTTATGTCAACAACCATAGAAGATAAAGAATACATACAAATATAAGAAAACTTTGTTAATGAAAATTATCCAAAAGAAAATTCAAATTATTCTCTAAATAATGATGGTTTCCTAACCATTGAAAACAAACTTTATATTCCAAATTTTCATAGACAAGGAAATGGCTCTAGATGAAAATCATATGAAGCCACTTTATACTCATCTAATCTACCAAAGGCTTATAACATTACTTACAAAGGAATTTTACTAGCCATGGATGAAGGAATATGTAGAAAATCACTTAGCTAAATGTATTGAGTTTCAAAAGGCTAAACTAGTGAACAAACATGTTCTTGATTTACAAAATCCATTACCTATCCCTTAGTGGAAATGGGAGATTATTTTCCTAGATTTTATAGTAGGGATATGAAGAATCACAAGGAAATGTTATTCTATCATGGTTGTGGTTGATAAGATAATTGAAGAAGCCCATTTCATACTTGTCCAATAAACATCTAAGGTTGTTGGCCTAGAAGAAATATTCATGAAGGAGACATTTAGAGCCCATGGAGTGCCAAAAATAGTCATTTCTGATAGAGATGAAAATTTCACATCGCATTTTTGGAAGGTTATTCTTATAGCGTTAGGCACTCAACTAAATTATAATACTTCCTACCATTCTAAAACTAATGGAAATTTTAAATGAATTAATAATATCCTTCAAGACGTGCTTCAAATGTATGCAATTTACCAGCCCACTAAATGAGAAGATTACCTATATTTGGTTGAGTTTTCATAAAATAAAAACTATCAAGAATCTTTAAATATGAGTCATTTTGAAGTTTTATATTGACAAAAATGATATGGTCCGTTGGCCTAGGTTTATCCAAGGGAGAAATAGATTTTAGGACCTAATCTCTTAAGAGGTATAGGGGAAGTGGTTAAGTAGGTTAGACAAAACTTAAAAGCCACTCAGGATAGAAAAATGTTATGTGGATAAGAAATTAGTTCGCCAAGACTACAATGTTGGAGAGCATGTTTATATCAAACTTAGACCAAATAAGAGTACCTTGAGTCTTGGAACTTGTGCTAAACTGGAATCTATGTTCCATGGTCCATTTGAAGCACTATCCAGAGTAGGACCAGTGGCCTACTAGCTAGCACTACCATCCCATATAAAAGTGAATAATGTGTTTTGGGTATATCATTTGAAGAAATATTCTTATGATCCAACTCATATCATTGATTGAAATGTGATACAAGTCAAACCAAAAGGTTAGTTTCAAGTCAAGCCCATATAAAGTTTAGATAGAAGTGAAACTTTACTCTCAAATTGAGCCACTACCCATGTTAAAATGCAATGGATGTAGTTTAATCCTAATGAGTCCACTTGGGAGATGGAAGAGAAAACATGAGAGGAATTTTGTTCACTCTTCAAAAATTTATTAGTGTAAAGAGAACATCAAGAAAGATGTTCAAATTAATGGGAGGGAAATCGAATACCACTATTGATTGTGTTTGATTACATTATTTGTGGAAATTTATTGTGATCTATAATTATTTTACTGCTGAGACAAGGGTTAGGAGGGCTAAGACTATACTTCAATATTTTAATGATGTACCTTTAAATATGTAGTAATAAATACAATATTTTCTTTTTGAATCTTGGTAATGTTATATAAGCAACACGTGAGTGATAAAGTGGATATATTTGTTAGTTAATCTGGTGGTTATGGTACTAGAAGAGGACAAGTGTATCAAAGAAGTGTGAAATATTGAAGGTGAGAGTTGATTCTAGTAGTGTCTATTATGAAGAAATAAGTCATGTTCCAGTGACTACATTGCTACCTCTTTCGTTCCATTTTCTCTATAATATACAAACAAAAACTAAAAATAAAGACTATGCATGAGAGAAATGCATGCTCGGTTAGTGAAAAGACCTAAACATTAATGATAGCACAAAACTGGGGAAATATGTTGCCACATGTGTTGGGAACTAGGAGAAAAAGGGTCCCAAGTAAAAATAAAAAAAGAGGAAAACAGAACATACGAAGAGAGAGTAGAAGACAAAATATTACCGACACAATGAAAACCTAAGGCACAAGGGGTGTCGGATTGTAGAATCCACACCAACTCATTTGGTAGGAATAAGCATGTTAGCTAAATTACATTTAAAGGCCTCACTCACATACATCTATTTTTTTGTGTAAGTTCCATATTATATCTGAGAGATACATTCCATACTTTTTCTATAAATTGCATGGATTATGTGGAAAGTGTAGTTAATTAGGGACATTAAGTCAAGTATATTCTTTGTAACTGTTAGTATATTCTCACACATAGGAAATACTTAAGTATAACTTGGTATAGTGTAGTGTTAATTAAAGTGTGTTTCTTTACGATGTGCCTTTTCAACTTGCAATCTGACAGTCACAATATGTTCTAGAAATGAAGTGATTCGACGGTTCATTCTCTTCTCGATATTACCGACACTTGATCCATGGCTAAACACTCGATTGGTCCATGATATCTATTTAAAGAGAATGGGGGGTCATTTTTAGGGTGACTTTTCAAGAGAGAATCTTATGTCAATTTTCTTTCTTTTATTAATAAATTACCTAAAGTGGCTGTGTTGGCTCAGGCCGTTGACTGTTTCCCTCTTTGAGGGTTTTAACCATGTCAAGAATACTGGTCTATTGATCTATGATAATTTTGTTAGTAGTTTCCTTTGGTCTTCTTACTTAGGATCTTATGCTGTAAATTCATAAATGGTACCAAA